>QHHH01000052.1:0-227810 GCA_004367485.1 Fusarium citri
GACCGAGGCACTCGTCGGGTCTTAATTCGGTCCTCGAAGACCTCCATAAGCTTGATGGTTGTGCTTAACCCTGTTATAGTTGTACTGGAGTGGATGGGACGGCATGGGATCGGTGCTTCAAACGCCCCAGCTGGGACGTGTTCCTCAAACATGTTGAAGACCGGTCTGTTCCACAATGCTTCCAGTTCCAGTGGGTAGACGTGTCCAACTGTGTGCATCTGTCCGTGAAATCCGGAGGTTGAATAGCCGGAATGATGCCTAGGCTCATCAAGCAATAGCTCAGGCTTGAGCCGTGGAAGCCTCGTACCCCGCCGCCCCCATTGTATACAGTAGCAAATTTGACCGCCTGTCTCGACTCTGCAGCCTTGAAGGACAGTTCACATTGCGATTCGTTATCTCCTCAATGGCAGCTCTAACCGAAGTTCTCGGAACAGCTTCGTCATACTGGGAAGCGCGCCCTTAGCCACGAACATAAAGGTGGTCTTCTCTTTGATAAACATGTAATGTTAGTACGGTCAAGAAGAGGGTAAAGACTGTTTACTTACGTCAAGTGTACAAGGCCATAGGTCAAGGATTGGGAGATCTTACCAAAGGCCGCACGCTTATCCTCAGAGGTAAGAGCTGCCGCGAACTGCTTGCCAAATGTGATGGACGGATCGCAATACGAGCGACAGATCTGGGTAGATGTGAGGCCTGCTGCGAACTACATGTTACCTGTGAAGGGTGAACATGCAGGGTACCAGCCTACTAATCCCGGTGCAAGTTCCGGGTCACTTCCACCAGTTGGCGAGCAAGCGTCTTAGAGCGCAAGCTTACACCGTCGGGTATAGTATATATAGTGCGTGATTTGTTGCAGGTGCTAGTGTTGGTGTCAGCGGCAGTAGACATGCTTGACTCGCATTCGGACAAGCGGTAGTCAATTGAAGAGGTCGAAAGAGTATGGACCGGCTCTAATATATACATATATATATGAGATACCCTGGCGCAGTTCAGTCTTCCAAAAAGGGAGGAGACAGTTCAAGACATTGCTCGCTGCTGACGTCGAGCAATAGCAGTATCCTGAGACCAGTCTACGGCCTCGTTGCCGCAGTTTCCGAAGTTCTTGGTGCTGCGGCGAGCGCCGGACTTCTCGTTGGTCGGAGGCATTTTGCGAGATGTCGATCGTGGATAGAGGGTAGGATACCAACTTACGATTGAGATCGTTTCAACATTCCAATGTTAATCATCGTCTTCCTCCTCATCAGCACCATCATCCTTGGTGGTCAGTGCTGTGTAAGAGCCACATAACTGAGTAGGCTGGGCCTTGTTAGGTCCGGTCAGCGGGCTCAAGAACGGGAAGTCTTTCGCAGGCGACACAGATCTTGGACACGTGCAGCGCACCAGACGATGGCAGGGATCTTGCAGACCGCGCCTGAAGGCTCCTTCCCGGTGGCCTCCTGCTTCAGAACCGGGACCGGAGCCGGAATAGTGGGGTATTCATGCCAACCGGGCCCAATTGAAGACCGGCCTGTTCCAGGTGGCGCGAAGGCCTTCGATAGGGGAGGAAAGGCGATTTACGTGGGCTGCTCATCGCTCTCCTCATCCCGGTCGAGATACTACTAGAGTGTAGTAGATTTCCCGAATGGGGTTCGGGCTATGGGTCCTTGGACCACTCAGCAGGAGTGGCATTTCGAAGTCGTCGACGGCAAAGACGAGTCACGGGCGCATTGCCACCGTTCCCGAGATTGTATCTAGGCTGGATGCTCTCAAGACGATCCCATTTAACGTCGTCGTAGTGGAAGTAGCCGACGATAGGGTACTCGTAGAGTACAGGCGCCGGGAAATAGGAAATCCAGCATGAGGTGATGTGGACCTTCTTGCCAGCGAACATGAAGACCGCGTATTGCGAGAAACGGTCTTTTCGTTTGGTCCGTGTATAGTATATATAATATATAGATATTGTCGCTGACGCCGCGGTTGCTGTTGATGCCGTTCGTTCATAGCAGAAAAGGTTCCACGGGAGGATTTCCGCCGTTGCCGGGATTGGCTTCGGGTCGAATGTTCTTCAGACGATCCCACCTCACACCAGAGCCCAATGTGTTCTGGCTCTGGCTTCGAGCTATGGGTTACGTCAGTAAGTTGGCTCTTGGGGATATAAAGACTCTGGTGTCTGGTTACTTACTCGCACCCTTTCATCCGTGGACCGCCCCCGTTACCTCGATGCTAAGAACGTGGAAGGTGAATACCCATTTACCGGGCTGTGGTCCAGTAGGCTCACCCGCCGTCGTCGTAGATCGTCTCAAAGAGCGCGATCTCGTGGCAGCTGAGGCCCTTGAAGTACCAGATGTTATCAGCGACGCCTGGATGGAGGTGGCCATCTAAGCTTTTTGAAAGTCACGCCTCTCAATGCGACGCTTCTCAAGAGGTGGCCATCCCAAAGCTTCATAGTGTAGTGGCCGGTGCCATCCTCCCAGACTTTGCCGCAGATCTCATCAGGATGATTAGTCTTGGGGAGGTTAATGCCTTTAGCCTTGATCTTGATTTTGGTTTTGGCCTCTGCTTTGGCCTTCAGCTTGGCCGCTCTTTTGGCCTTTGCCTGCTCGCGGAGGACCGTCTTGCAGGTCCGGTTGCGAATGCAGATGGGGCAGCATATATCAGGGGGCTCATTCCCAGGCTGTTCACCAAGATATTCAGAGAACTCCTTGGACTCTTAATCCTTGGTAGTCTTCTCTATCTTGGGCGAACAGGACCCGTCAGGAACGCCAAGCATGGGCGGATCGAAGTCTTTCTTCGGCAGTTCAGCAGTAAATGCTTCTTGAAGTCTCTGCTTCTTCCGCCGGCGTGACATTCGACCAGATCTGGTTTCCGGAGGTACTTATCTAGCGGTCACTCCGCTTCTAGTCGGTGACGATGAGAGTCAACCTTGGGAAGTGACTAGGCCGCTGCGATCTATGGTTAGCGGATAGGGATCTTGTATGAAGCCCAACTCTTGACTTACTATTCTATAGCCATATGCTTCTCGAGAAGCACAAAAGATTCGTCTTGTCTGCAAGGGACTTCGTGATCTTTTGCAGGCTTGACGCGTAGCTGCAAAGGGCAGAGAGCGATGGCAGCCGCATTTTGGTATATATAGCTCGATGTACATCGAGATGATAGAAGAAGCAAGAAATCGAAAGGAAAGAGTAGCTTCTTAAATCAAAGTCAGCAACGCACATTCACAGGATTTCAGAGAATCTCAAAGTCAAACATACCATCAAGAAGTGACTGTAACTCCTCATTTGTCGCCTCAGTTTTCGATTTCAGACAAAGCCGATGTGACTCATGAAAATCAAACAAAATTCCGCATCTGCTTGCTGTTTTTCAAAAGAAGTTTGGCAGATTTCAGAAATCAAGTTGTTGGTGACAAAGAAAAGCCACAGGAAGCTTGGCCCAAGCTAGGTCCGGGATTTGCGGCAACAAGACAAGGTTCCGCAACCAACCAGAGCGGAGCATCATTGGTTGATCCACTACAGTAACGTCTGACAAGCCCAGCCAGGCACTTCCAAGTTTTGAGAACTTAACTGTATGTTACGCGTATCATTCTTCCCTTCACCAGCATACTTACTTTGATTCTATCTATTGATCGACAATGCCTCGTATAAGAGCCCCTTCAAACCTCCCAGAACTAGTCAAGTCGACTTTTACAAAGGCCAGGTCAGAGGGTGATTTGCACTATTTCCCCACTCAGGTTACCGTTCTCAATGTCGACTCTATCCCGGTCAGTCTATCTCAGCTTGATAAACCGCAGACAACTATACAGAGCCAATGCTAATGGATATCACAGTTTCAACTACGCTTCTCTCCATCCCTAGCCAACAAACCCAAACCACCGCCCAAAGACCTCTCCAAGCCCCAAAAGCCCTTTGACCCCTTCGAGAACCCCCTTCCCGCTTTGAAAGTCGCAGACCTCGGTCCCTCTCACTACTGCGTGCTGAACAAGTTCGCCGTTGTACCAGAGCACTTCATCCTCGCTACCAAAGAATTCAAGCCTCAGACTCATGTCCTTGAAGAATCTGATCTAGAAGCCACGCTGGCCTGTATCGAGGCATATGAAGCGGCGAGACGTACTGAGGCTGAGCAGGGTCATCGAGATGGCACTCTAGGTGGCGGAGATGGTCTTTATGCTTTTTTCAACTGTGGTGATCACTCTGGCGCTAGTCAACCTCATCGACATATTCAGTTGTTGCCCATTGCGAGGATGAAAGATGGCTTTGAAGTTGATACACCCTGGACTGTTCTTGCTGATCAACTCAAGATGAAAGTTGCGCCTTTCGCTACCTTCGCCGAAGAGATCAACCTAGATATGTCTGGCGTAGATCTCCACGCCATCTACCTCCGACTGTACCGCAAGGCCTGCCGGGCTGTAGCATATTATACCAAAGACCCCATGCACGCTGACGAGGCACCCGGCGACGGACCTACGCGGATAAGCTACAACATGGCCATGACAAAGAGCACGCTCGTGGTCTGCCCTCGTCTAGCGGAAGGTGTCAAGCTACAGAGCCAAGACGGTGATGTCCTGGGAACCCTGGCCTTCAATGGTACGCTGCTTGCTGGTACGGCTTTGGTCAAGAATGAGTTGGAGTGGGAGGCATTGAAGCAGGATCCCGAGGCGCTGCATAACGTACTTCGAGACATTGGTGTGCCGACGACGTTTGAGAATGGAGAGACTCTTCGTCTGTGATTAGGTCTTACGACGGTTAAGAGTCTTCTAAACACAAGGCAAATAGTTCACAAATAGAGTATTTGGAACCACATATGAATCAGGGGTTAATAAGTCACCAAAGAGAATGAAACCGAAGCGTAAGCCAGTTCTTGCTCATTGCATTGACCATTTATAATTATCCTCATAAAACATTAATTCGATGGTCATCATCCGATAAAAAGCAAAAGGCACTATGCCCATGGTATACCCTCTCTCTATGCGCCTTGAATTCATGATAAAATTGTCCCCCCACACTCAGTCCTTCTTCTTCATAGCCTTTTTCTTGTTCCTCTTCTCTACGTCACCCTCAAAGGGATCTGTGCACTTGTATCGACGGGACACTGCAATTGAGGAAAACTTGAAGCTTCCTGGTCCCATATACTTGTGCATTTCGTCTGCGACTTCTTCCCAGGCGATGCCATGGGTGCTGCACCTGGGAATACCCATACGCCTCTGCACCTCGTCAACAGCCAAGAGCAGAGCACCAACCTGTCGAATCAAGTTGTTAGTATAGGTCTGAGGTTATAAGCTTGCATCAACTTACATATTGGTCATTCCAGATATCGTCGCTGCTGCGAGGTCGTTGTTTGGCCGGGAGCCTCTTGTTACGGAGGCCCCCCCGGAGAGTTGCTTCAGCGCAGTCCATTTGCCCGAGCTTGATGATCAGGCCATGAGGTATCTTATACTCCCTCATTCGGTCTGCATACTCGTTTCTGGCAACCCTATCGCCCTTGGGCGGTGGGATTAGGAAGGAAGCGTACACCTCCTTTGGTACCTGCGGATACTTCTCTCGAATGGTAGCTGCAGCCTTGAGCGCCTCCTCGGGCAAGCAGACCTCGCGATTCTTGATGATAGCATCGACACTGGCAGGCTGAGCTGGCTCAGAGTTCTGAGCCCAAACAGGCCCCTGAACGCAGCCAGGGAGGACATTGTTGCCGACGTTGGGGACATAGTTGACGGCATTGGGGAGCTGGTTGATGCCAGTAGGGAAACCGTAAGTGACACCGGCAGGAAAGAAGTTGGCGACGCCCCAGGGTTGACTGACTCCCATAGGTACGTCGTAGGGAAGGCTGTCGGCAAGATAGGTGATCCCGTTAGGGACATAATGGGCGTTCCCATAGGGTAGAGAGATGCTTCCCGCGAGGGAAGCATCGGAGCCCGCACCCATGTAGGGGTTGGTGCCGGCCTGGAATGGATCCTCAAACACGTATGGGGCCATTGTTTCTCTATCCTGTAGAGACTTCAGGAGTTCGTGTTGGGTGTGTATGTCTTTCGTAAGTCAGCTCTGAAAGGTTCTTGCGAGGTAAAGAAGTAAGAAGTAAGCAGATTTCAAACATACCTTCGTAAAAGGAACGACCAGTGGAGCTTGGGAGGCGTGGTGCCGGACTTTCTTGTTTGATGGAAGGGCTTGTTGTAGACTCGGGAGTCTCTTGTTTGATGTAGAAGCTTGGTTCGAAGGAGGAGTTACTGCTTGATGGTGATGTCTGCGAGGAGAAAGACGAAGAGAAGTGTGATGTGGGAGATGATTGGGAAAAGAAAATGGTTGGCAGAGGAGAAGAAATATAGGTTGGTCCCGGAGGTGAGCTCCATGGCTCTTGCACTTGGATCTCCATTGTTGAAGAACGCTGCCAGTGATGAATAGGAGCCATAACGTCGGACTTTAATTCAAGTTCGTCCAAACTAGGAATGTTGTGGGTACTGTCAACAACTCCTCGTTGTAAATTGCACTAAGTAGGTATGAGCTCATGCGAACTTGGTACACAGAGCCAATAGGAAGAAGGGGAATCAAAGGATAATACGGAAGGAGGGGAATATTAACAAGGGTATGAATAGGATTGGAGAGTACTAGTCGAGGCTTGAATGTTTGAAGGATAACTCGGAGCGTTTTCAAAGAGGGGGACAATAGCTCCTGATATAGAGAGATAGCCGTTGGAGCTCTTCTCCAACTTGAGCAGTAATTCCACCGCTATTAAGACATGCAGAGGGGACTTGAATGCAGTATCACTCGAGCCCCTTGGTCCAAGTGTTCATGGCAGTAAGGCCCAGAGCTCAGGGCTGCATCAACAGGGTTCACTCAATTCCTAAATCGTACATCTGCAAGATTAGATCGGCAACAAGAAACAACGGCTTTTGCAGCCGCCACTTAGCAGCCAATCTATGTGTAATATCCCGCTCCCCTTGTAGATGTGCTCGTCCAAAAGAGGACTTCCCGGTTCATGGGCATGTTTGATCTGGGCTTGCGAACTTGCAGACACGCGGGTATGCTAAACAGGATGACTCCATCAAGGGTATTTTGGTACATAGACACTTGTCTCGCGGCTCCTAGTGCCGGTGACATGCATACCGTAGCTCTGGTCTGGACCAGGGGGGTTGGCAGCTGCAGCTAAGATTGGTCTTGGGGCAGGGGGACCCCTCAGGTCACACACCACTGATTGCACACCCCTCTTCAGGGTGACGTCTGCAGGAATAGAGTAAAAGTAATGAATAGAGGGGCCATGCATAAGTGTTTGTCATTAAAGCAAGGACATTCATTGGACGTGAACAATAAAGTGACGTACCTGGTTGGGCTGGGTTTGCTGGACCCATGGCCCATCTCAACGAAAGGAGGGGGTTGGTACCTATCCATCATGGGAAGCTGATGTTCGAGAAGATGAGAGAAGGTGCATGTTGATCGAAAGAGAAGGCGGGAATAATCTTTATGTATCATAGATCGGAGGGTATTTCAGCATGAAGTGGTTGAAGAGTCGATGGTTCAACGTCTGCTTCGACCGGCGTCTGCGTAGCTTGGGGTCATCGCGTGAGAAGGTCTTCTTCGTTGGGTTGAGAGAAAATTTGGGCGTCATGGTCAAGATATCGCTCCTTTTCCAGAGTCATCGACTTGGCTGATCACAGAAGCCAGAAAATCAAATGATGAACAGAAGAGAAAAACAAACATATAGATTTGGAAGGGAAAGAAGGTTGATATACCTTTATGGAAGCCACGATGATCCACGATCGATTGCAATGTGGAGAGACACTAGATGGTTCACTGTTAACTTCGTAGCCTGTAGGAGGTGGATCGCGATTCAACGCCTCCTCACTATGGGCTGAGGGCCGCTTCAACTTGGGAAGGAGCGTTTTGAAATTAGTTTCCACAACACTCCTCTGCTCCCAGTATCGACAGGAGAGGCCCTATGTACTGCTTGGAAAGTCGAATAAAGCTCCTTCTCATCGAGTATTCTAAAGAGACAGTCCAATTCCAAAATCGTTAGGCAGCGGCGTAAAGGTTGACCTTGTTTCCAGCTGAGAGAGACTCCAGACGTTCATTGAAAATAACAAAACACCAAAAACATCATACGAGAGTGTCTACTGGGCTTCATTACTGTACCTGCCTGCTAGTGACCGTACTTGGACCAATGGCATGAGGTCTTGGTCGATGCATATTCTGGTCGCAAGCCCCTACCTCCCTGGTTTGTGCAAAGGCGCGGGACACAAGACAAGGCAGGAGCAATCTTCCAAGAACACCAGTAATGGATGATTGGTTAACTGGATTCCATACCAGGATACCATCTAGACACTGGGAAGAATGACCAGCGGTCCAGCGGGCAGTCGTGGATGCAGGTACGTTACCAAGAGGCAGCATCTCTGCATATTGTGTTCCTCATTCGCACCGCGTCTCGCTTCATAACTTCCCCGCTGCACACTCTCAAATCTTTGCTCAGTTGATTTTGCCGTTGAGGTACGCAGAAAAGGCGGTCATTACGACGATGACGGTATCTAGCATACATTGTAACTCAGTCATTTCGCGACGTGAATCAGGTAGTGGCGACAGTTTGTGCCGTCTACAAGCTACTTACGCTTCACTGATTATGCAGTAACTAACTCTTACATTGACAGATCCCGTAGGGCTATTCGCCCTGTTCCCTGTCGAGGCCGACTTCAATCGAGCAAGCAAACAAACCGACCACTCTCAGAGTACGAACCCGATTCCGTCCCGTCAAATCGCCCCTTCCAAGTCTGATCTTGCCTCCTCTCTCTTCTCCCGATCGAACGACACGCTCGGAGCGTCCGTATGCCTCCATCTGAAGATACCTGATACCTAGCGCAATGTCCCCAAGTGGCCACCTTCCTGTCCTGAGCGAAGACTGCATACCAAATAGCCGGCTTTGGGATGTTTCACGGCATCTCAAGCCTGGTCCACCCTGTCGCGTGGGATCTAAGCCGCTTTCGATGGCCTCTGGGATGTTACTACGGGCGGTGTGATGGTCCATGCCATGCCAGACCAGCCGTGACATGTTTTGAGCTATAACGGTCGTCTACGGTTGTGGGGGTACCTTTCTAGGTAGTCCAGGGTGTGCGAGAGAGTAAGACTTGGAGGAGTGGTAATAGCCAGTGTCTATCTTCAGCTCGTGTGTTCTCAGCCACCCAATGGGACAACACATAGCTATGGGCTCCTCTCCGTCTCTTGCGGGCTGTAGTTTGTACTTTTATACAGTACCTCGACTACTGACTAAACATGCAGCATCTCGACCTTTAAGGAAATACTATGATGCGGCCTCTGTCAGCGGCAGCCTCAGTCGACGGGAGCAAAGACCCCAAGCAATGACGAGTTCGGGATGGCCTGACGCGGCGAAATTGGAGTGGGCGGCAGCAACGGGTTACAGATTGTGTTTGTTGAAGATCTCATTTACTCTTTTCAGAAAGTCGAGGCTTCACGATCGCCACAGTCGAGACGCAAACACACAACGATCATGTTCGTCAACTCCGGAGCATGTCTACCATGGCAAGGAACTCTTTCCCAAGTTTGTCGACATGAATTGGCTATTCCAATTCCCTAACCTCTGGCCCTACTGCGCGAGCATGCATACTACCTTACAGGATAGCTTCCCGGAAGACAATCCCGTTACTCCCATGCGGCTCAACGCGCATCAACTTTATCCCCATCGAGCTGGCAAGCCTCTATCGCACACTGACGCAGTTCTTACTCCAAAAGGTAAGAAGCAATACGCGAGTGTCACATTTACAAGAAGCATGACCCTGAAGTCGATCTTGTCTCGAGAAAACAACGCAAAATGGCTAACTCTGCCAAGGTACTTACTTAGCTACGAGGGGGTTCTGGCTGATTCACTCTTTTCTTTTTGCTGCGAAGGCCTGTTTTTGAGGCCCTCAGCTCCACGACTCGAGAGGGCAGTGAGATACCATGGACGACTTCAGCATCACATGACTCGTTACCTTGGCACTCGAATGTTTGATGGGATGTATCATGCGAGAAGCATAGTCACTTGATCCGGAGGTCCTGCGATGCTGTGTACTGCGTCGTGCATTTACAATACTCCTGCTGCATCCTGTCCATCGGAATAATATGAAGGCGGTATACAGACATGGATTTCGGGATGGTACGCAAGCAGAGCTGAGAATCCTAGGCTCAGACAGCTCTGTACTACGAAGCATCACCAGGGGCCGAGACAAGGACGACCGTTGTAAGGCAAGAAACAGCTAAACGCTTTTCGGGTCTGGACGTGGCCCATCGAGACAACAAAGGCTTGCAGGGATTTCTTCTTGCTTTGCTTTCCAACTCGTCCAAAAGAGCAAATGCGGAGCAGTGCCTCTCTTACATTCTGGCATTTTGCTCGCCTGCATATCCATAGCGCACCATTACCCGGGTCCATGGGTTATTACGAATGGATGGGTTGTATTCTCCAAGGATCGATCATATTTTGGGGACGCATCATATACGCGTCGGAGGTAAAACTGGCGATTCCTCAATATTTTGTGTGTCTTGCAGGGTTGTACCTTGGCCTGGACCATCTGGATCTGCATTTGCATTTGTAGATCCTTCTCAGGCTGATCGATCTGCTGCTGTGTACTCGACCGGACATGAACGACTTCTCGATAAGTGGAGGGCACTTTTGCGAGATGCTTTCTCTTTTTTGCGAAGACTGCATCAACACTATCATTGTCATATCTCGCGTGCAGCGGGTTTATCAAGAATCCTATCCTTCCAGCAGCAACTAGTAGCCTTGTCACCGTTCGGTTATCCTCTGCATGCCATTGAACCTCAGGGCCCCTCATTCGTGCGCGACTGTTGTCTCTCTAATGCTACAGGAATTCATCAGCAGCAATTGCAGAAAACTGTGTTTGCTGTACCAATGGTGTGTCTCTAAGTGGCATCGCCTGCATCGTTTGTGGCTGTGATCAGCCTCAAGGCAGGGTCCGTTTTGGGTGGTTTTGCTTTTCCCCGTTGCAGGGAAGCGTTGGAAGGGGGGAGAAGACGAAGCTAGAGAGACTTGTCAAGGAATGGGCCGTGCCGCTCACATTGGACTTTTGACACTGTCCGTTGGAAGCATGTCTCTTTCAGCTGCAGCGCTGATGTGATCAACTGTAATATGACAGGAAGTGATCCTGTGGCTGCATATGATAGTTCGAGAAGCAACTGTTAGAAGTGAGAAAGTTGGCTGGCTGGCTTCATGCAAGTCTCAGGCTTCTGCAAGTTTTGGTGTTGTCACGGATCCATTCTGGTACTTGAACCAATTCAATGATCAAATTTTGTGAAGTACCTCCCTCAGTAGACGGAGAAGTATCGGGCTGTACTCGGCCGAGGTGCGTAACGGTCGGTAGTCTAGGGTAGTGTAATTGCATTTTACAATGTTGGAAGACACAAACTGGCGTGATCACACCACGACTTCAGTTAAAAGACAGAAATAAATGGCATAAACTTTTGACGTGTATTTGAGGTGCTAGACTTTCTTTCGAAACCCAGTACTATGCGTATGGCCATTATTGCGCAACCCTTTAAAACTCCGTTCATGTCCTTCTATATACGATACGCAGACCCAGGCAACAAGAACACCTGACAAGCCCATGAACAAACAAACACCATCCATATCTCTCCATTCTATTTTCTCAATCTTCCCACTCCTCGTCTAGTTGGTCGATCAGCCGGTTCTCGGCATCTCGGTCTTGCTCTCTCCGGCTAGGACTCGAGTGCACCGGTTGGTAGCCACGTCGAAAGGCCATGCGTCGCAGACAGGCCGTGAAGCAGCAAAAACAAAGTTCCTGTAAAGAAAAAAGACAAAATCCTACCGTCAGCCCCGTATTCGTATTTTTTTTCGCCGTTGTATTTCCCAGTTTTACAGACAACAAAAAATGAAGGGGGGCAGGACACAAATATTAAATAAAAAACAAATAATGAAACACTCAGGGAGAGTATCGCTCGGGCTTAGAGGAACCAGAAAGGGATTGACGCACGGAGAAAAAGTTCCAGATGCCTGCCCAGAGACTGTAGTTGGGGAGCTGGCGCCAGCCCCGCGCATGCGTGACGGTTCGGTTGTAGAAGATGCCGCCGAGGAAGTAGACGAGGACGGCGATGACGACGATCAGACCGAAGATGCTGCCAGGCCCGACGCTACCGGGCTTATGAGGCTCGGCGTGGGCGCACGCGTGAGATGATCGGACTTCGAAGAAGTAGGCGCACTCGTCAGGGTCCGTGCCGACAAAGGAGACGCTGGCGGAGGTGGTGCCGGGATCTCGGTCGCAGTGGAAAGAGATGGTGGTCGACTTGCGTCTTCGCTTATCTTTAGGCTTGGGCTCCTCCTCCACGGGCTCTTCGGGCTCGGGCTCGGGCGTGTAAGCGGTAAGATCGTTCTCGTCTTCGAGGTAAGAGTCGAGCTGGGCGGATCGTTTGTAAACAGGTTCCGTCTTGTTAACGTCGGCGCCGCAGGGGGATCCTCCGGTGTACTGAAGAACCAGCTTGCGCCCACGGCTCTGCAAGTTCATTGACTCGAAACTGTTTATCGTATTAGCCGGCGCATTCCTGGCGCATAGATGGACACCCGAGAGTATTGTTCAAACCAACCCTATGGAAAAGATCTCGCCTCCGACCTGGTAATATGCGCTGACGTTCTGCCACAAAGGAGGTTCGACGCCGATGACATTGGTGACGGGCTCTACGACGGCGCCGCAGAGGTTCAGTGTGAAGTTCTTGCCGTAGTCATAGCCCTTTGAGAAATAATCCTTTGTGATGGCGTACTTGGAGGTGTCTTTATCGGGAACGACGGCCATGTCCGGACGCAGGTCATAGAAGCCGCCCATGCCGGTATGCGATGTCGCGGTACATGCTGGGACCGGTACAGTAGTTGAAGGTACCTCTGCGATGTCTGCGCTCACGGCAGCAGCTAACGATAGAACGAATGGTAATGTTTGGAACCGCATCGTGAATGAATCGAGTCGAGTCGTATCGCTGAGTGTAGAGAAGAAAGAAGTGAAACAAGCTATATAGAGTGAGTCGTGATTGGAATGGAATGTATGTCGTTCCTTCGCAACAGACAGATCTACTGTCGTTGGGTCAAGGTTGCGATAAGACCTGTCATGAAATGAATGTCACCAGTAAAGTAGGAGGGATAAATGTGGACAATGAATCACGTAGAAGAGAACAAAAGCAAAGCAACGTCAAGTCAGAAATGAACAACTGAGAGAGATATTGGCAATGAGAATGAAACGAGAGATAGTTGTTAGAGCTTCTCCCTGATTACGCGTTGTGGCTGGCCCTGTAAACCTCAAACTGTTCTTTCCCGTCCAGAATTAGTAAAGCCCGCTCTTGATGTTGTTCCTACATCAGGGGCTTGAAACTGAAGCTTATGATTGGTTGAAGCTTCACAGGGTTATCTTTCTGTTGGAGGTGACGGATAAAGTATTAGTCCGGACATGAGCATCATTCATTGTCGGGGAATTTGTTACCGATGTCCGTCCACAAGAGCTCTGATTTGCAGACAGTGAAGCAATGCCGAATACGACAGGGGTAACCCGAAAAAGACGGCAGATCCTAGCTCGTTAGATTAAACTAAAAGTTTGGGTAATTTCGTCACGACTCCTGTTAGTTCAGGTTGTTTCTTTGCGCATTCTGTTTTGCAAGACTTGTCTTGTTATTGTCTTCTTCAACAGTTTTGTTGCTTAATAGTCTCTGGCAAAGTAATTCGCCAGCTCCTATAAGCTCCTTTAAGCCACAACCTTGAACTGCGCAACGTTGTTCCTCAATTCACAACCATGGCAGTCAAGGCTAAACAAGCTCCTTCTGAGGAGCAGCACGGCTACGAGTTCTTTGGCCCGTAAGTCAACTTCAGACTCTCAACTCAAGCCGCAACTAACATAACTATAGTCCTGGCGCCTTTGTTATCTCGTTCTTCCTCCCCGTTCTCGTATACGTCTTCAACTTCGTCTGCAACGACATCTCAGGATGCCCCGCGCCTTCTCTTCTTCACCCCAAGACTTTCTCTATCGATGCCTTCAAGCAAGAGGTTGGCTGGCCTCAGAATGGAGTCGCCGGTCTTGTTAGCTGGAACGGAACGCTTGCTGTTATTGGATACAATGTGCTGTCTCTGATCCTCTACCGCGTCTTGCCCGCGATTGAGGTTGAGGGTACTGAGTTGCGCTCTGGTGGTAGACTCAACTACCGGTTCAACAGTTCGTCAACTCTAATAAGCCACCGTGATATACCGGCTAACTTCTATTAGCTTTGTACTCTAGCACCTTCACTCTTGCGATCCTCGCCGCAGGAACCGCTGCCCAGGGCGCCGAATTCCCTGTCTGGACCTTTATGTCGGAGAACTTCATTCAGATTCTGTCCGCCAACATTATCTACTCGTACCTCGTTTCGACATTCGTTTACGTCCGAAGCTTCAGCGTCAAGGCTGGTAACAAGGAGCTACGCGAGCTCGCTGCGGGTGGCCACTCAGGAAATATGTTGTACGATTGGTTCATCGGTCGCGAACTCAACCCTCGTGTTGTGATCCCTCTTATCGGCGAGGTCGACCTCAAGGAGTTTCTCGAGCTTCGTCCCGGTATGATGGGCTGGATCATCATGAACTGCTCGTGGTGCGCTCAGCAGTACCGCAACTACGGTTACGTGACTGATAGCTCCATCCTCATCACCGCTGTCCAGGCTTTGTATGTCTTCGACTCTTGGTGGAACGAGCCCGCAATTCTGACGACGATGGATATCACCACCGATGGCTTCGGCATGATGCTTGCCTTTGGCGATATCGTCTGGGTGCCTTATGTCTACTCGCTTCAGACCCGATACCTCTCCATCCACCCTGTGTCCCTCGGCCCTCTTGGTCTCGCTGCAATGCTCGGCCTTATTGGTCTTGGCTTTTACATCTTCCGCTCGGCCAACAACGAGAAGAACCGCTTCCGCACCAACCCCAACGACCCCAGAATCTCGCACCTCAAGTACATCCAGACCGAGAAGGGTAGCAAGCTGCTTACAACCGGCTGGTGGGGTATGTCCCGACACATCAACTACCTCGGCGATTGGATCCAGTCGTGGCCTTACTGTCTTCCTACCGGTCTTGCGGGCTACCAGATCCTGAGCGCCGGAGCTAACGTCGAAGGCGCGTACGTGATGCGCGACGGTCGTGAGGTTATCCAGGGTGAGGCCAAGGGATGGGGCATGTTGATCACATACTTTTACATCCTGTACTTCGCTATTCTTCTTATTCACCGAGAGCGCCGCGACGACGAAAAGTGCCACCGAAAGTATGGCAAGGACTGGGAGGAGTATCGCAAGATTGTTCGCTCCCGTATCATTCCTGGCATCTACTGATTAATGTATGGAGACAAAAACTGGAGGTTTTAGGAGTAAACGGTCCAAGATATTGTGGTGCGATATCGGTCATACGGTCCGTGAAAGAAGAGGGTATAATGGAGTCAAGTCAATGATGGCATTCATTGATGGCTGGGGGAAGAGAATATCCCCTCGAATGAAAATTACATAGAAGAGCTTATGCACCTTCCTGTATAGGAATTAAGCTACTGCGTCATCTAACTAATAACATATGTTCTTTTAAACGTGTGCAGCATGCATACCACCCAAGATTCGTATGTATGTGCTACTGGTGAGATTCAAGACCAACCTCGTGCATGTCCCGGATGCCAAACTCTCGCAACTGCGCCACTCGTAGAAGTCTTACGTGTAAACTATGGAACCTCGTTGTGATTCCGAGCAATCCGTGAAAGTTTGTAGACCGACATATCACGATAATTACAAGGCATCGCGTGGATATACATCGGTATAATAGGCAAGAAATCCATCATAGGATCAACGGGCCGCAATTCCACGGGGGTTCGTCGGACGCAGACAATCGCTCGATAGCTTCGGACTAAGCTGACAGGGGTTCTTAGTTCATCGATGCGGGGAAGAAACAGGGCTCGGGGAGCAAGGGCATCGTGGGGAATGAGGCAGGTTTTTTGATGGATGAGGAGTACAAGTACTTTTGTCGGCACTTTAAGACGAATTTACCGGTACATAAGCTAGATGAGAGACAAAGAGGTTAGTAGCATGAACTGCTTAGGGTAAGTTATGAGGCAAATTGTCTTAGCTCGTCTCTATTAGACTTTTGTCCAACGGGCAAGATGAGCTCTGAACCAAAACTTAATGTTTAATGTATTGTCATGCGTGAGAAATTTAGCTATGTCGATCACGGTTGTTTCTGACCGACCCGAGGAGGAGCTCGAGAAGCAGAGACGAAGCTGATCTTTAGTGTAACGTTGGTCTTGAGGATCTTGTCTCTCTACAGAGGTACAGTCTGAGATTTCCACTTCTTTAGTTACTAGATTACTGTTAGTCTCATGATTGAGTCAAACTCAAACTCGTCATCATCTGTTTTGGTGATCCCTGTCCTTAAATTGTTGTTATGCTTCACGACACGGGAGAATGAAAGAGCATCAACCAGAGTAAGAACAGTAAAAACAGTCAAGACCATGTGACGTCAAAGACGCCCCAGTAAGAATACAACGTCTTGGTCTGCATCAGACGAGTCTGTATTTTGTCGTATGTAAAGAAGGATTCCATTATTTCTCCTCTTCCAACATTAACATATCGGCCCTTTTACCCCACGACCTGGCATTTCCAAGAACCCTGCCCAATTGTCCAATCCTAGCCATGATCGACCCTCCAGTCGACCGTCGCCCAACGTTGTGGGGAAGAGGACGAGAGACATCTTTGATGACGATTTTCACTTTCGCTGCATGGATGTTTTTCTCGGTACAGAGTTATTCTGGTGTGATTAGACTCTGAAGGGAAATGATAGACACGCTACAGTGGATATGGAGGTAATTATTTGGGTGAGGCGCAGGCTTAAACTCAAGTTGAGGTAGCATGCATGGAACATAAAAGACCACAACATCTGTTGTGCTTTGACTTGGGACAGGACAAGCGAGCATTGTATAAAAGAAGAACAATTCCCACCTCGTTCTTCTTGTTCGTCTCTCCTCTTTACGCTGTGCCTCACATCGTGTGTTCTTGACTAGCCTTCCAATATATTGATTGGACTAGTCTATTAATCACCGTCAGTTCCCTTTCTTCCATCCCTTGCTGTCGATCACAACAACGAGAGAGTCACTATTCTGGTCCAGTTCAATTACTTACGAAGGTTCATTACAGACGCTTCAATATAATTGTATATTGGATATTTAGCACACCATGAAAGCCAATTGGCTCGCCGCAGCCGCACTGCTGGCTGCTGGCACTGATGCGGCCGCTGCACCCCAAGTTCCTGGCACTTTGGCGGGCGTAAAGGTAAGCTTTTCATCCCGTCCCAAACTTTTGCCAGTCAACAGTCAATCTTTTCCCTCGCATCCTTCGCATCGATAAATCTCCATCTCGACTTTCTTTTGGGTAGACGGCTATTGTCCTTCACTGTTCTCGTTTTCTACGCGCCTCTTGATCTCTTGCACAATGCGCTTCACTATCATTACGTCGCTAGTCGCGACAGTCTCTGGAATCACAGTTGAATTTTCTACTGACACTCAAAAGATCGCGCGCGATAACGACCTCGCTTATTCTCCTCCTCACTATCCCTCGCCATGGATGAACCCCAATGCGCAGGGCTGGGAGGACGCCTACGCTAAGGCCAAGGAGTTTGTTTCTCAGCTCACTCTTCTGGAGAAGGTCAACTTGACCACCGGTGTTGGGTAAGTCATTGGATGTGCATGTATTGTTTAATCCCCACGCTAACTGGCTGTCTAGATGGGAGAACGAACGTTGTGTAGGAAACGTTGGATCTATCCCTCGTATGGGTATGCGAGGTCTCTGCCTTCAGGATGGTCCTCTGGGAATTCGCTTCTCTGACTACAACAGCGCTTTCCCTGCTGGTCTCACCGCTGGTGCCACCTGGAGCAAAGCCCTCTGGTACGAGCGAGGAAAGCTGATGGGAACTGAGTTCAAGGAGAAGGGTGTCGACATTCTCCTCGGTCCTGCTAGTGGCCCTCTTGGTCGTCACGCTGCTGGCGGACGAAACTGGGAAGGCTTCACTGTCGACCCTTACGCCGCTGGCCACGCCATGGCTGAGTCTATTCGAGGTATCCAAGATGCTGGAGTCATCGCTACTGCTAAGCATTACATCGCCAACGAGCAAGAGCACTTCCGCCAATCCGGTGAGGTCAAGTCTCGCGAGTTCAACATTTCCGAGTCCCTGTCTTCCAACATCGATGACAAGACTATGCACGAGCTCTACAACTGGCCCTTCGCCGACGCTGTCCACGCTGGTGTCGGTGCTATCATGTGCTCCTACAACCAGATCAACAACTCTTACGGTTGCCAGAACTCCAAGATGCTCAACGGAATTCTCAAGGACGAGATGGGCTTCCAGGGTTTCGTCATGAGTGACTGGGCCGCTACCCACTCCGGTGCCGCTTCTGCCGTTGCCGGTCTTGACATGACCATGCCGGGAGACACCTCATTCGATAGCGGCTACAGCTTCTGGGGTGGAAACCTGACTCTCGCTGTTATCAACGGTACTGTCCCTGCCTGGCGAATTGACGACATGGCTACCCGTATCATGGCTGCTTTCTTCAAGGTCGGCAAGACCGTCGAGGATCTCCCCGAAATTAACTTCTCTTCTTGGACCCGAGACGAGGAAGGCTTCCTACAGACATACAGCAAGGAGAACCCCGCCAAGGTCAATTACGGAGTCAACGTTATGCACGACCACAAGCGTCACATCCGCGAATCCGCCGCCAAGGGAACCGTTCTCCTCAAGAACACTGACGGTGCTCTTCCTCTCAAGAAGCCCAAGTTCCTGGCTGTCATCGGTGAAGATGCTGGCCCCAACCCTGCCGGACCTAACGGTTGCAACGACCGTGGATGCGACAATGGTACTCTTGCCATGTCTTGGGGATCCGGTACCTCCAACTTCCCTTACTTGATCACTCCCGACCAAGGTATTCAGCTCCAGGCTGTTGAGGATGGCACCCGCTACGAGAGCATTCTCAACAACAACCAGTGGCCCCAGACCCAGGCTCTCGTCAGCCAGCCCAACGTTACCGCTATCGTTTTCGCCAATGCCAACTCTGGTGAGGGTTACATCGAAGTCGACGGCAACTATGGTGACCGCAAGAACCTCACTCTCTGGAAGAACGGAGACGAGCTCATCAAGAACGTCTCCGCCATCTGCCCCAACACCATCGTTGTCCTTCACACCGTTGGCCCTGTCCTCCTGACCGAGTGGCACAACAACCCCAACATCACCGCTATCCTCTGGGCGGGTGTCCCCGGACAGGAGTCTGGTAACGCCATCGCTGACGTTCTCTACGGCAAGACCAGCCCTGGTCGTTCCACCTTCACCTGGGGCCGCACTCGTGAGAGCTACGGCACCGAGGTCCTTTACGAGGCCAACAACGGTGAAGGTGCTCCTCAGGAGACCTTCACTGAGGGTAACTTCATTGACTACCGCCACTTCGACCGTCGATCTTCCAGCACCAACGGAAAGCAAGCTTCCAACGACTCTAACGCTCCCCTCTACGAGTTCGGTTTCGGTCTGTCTTGGACCACCTTTGAGTACTCTGACCTTGAGGTTAAGCGTGTCAGCAACGCCTCCTACAGCCCTCCTGTTGGCGAGACCATCCCCGCTCCTACCTTCGGTAACTTCAGCACCAACTTGGAAGACTACACCTTCCCCTCCGGCATTCGATACCTCTACCGATTCATCTACCCTTACCTCAACACCTCTTCTTCCGCCGAGGAGGCTTCTGGTGATGTCGAGGGTCGCTTCGGTGAAACTGCTGAGGAGTTCCTGCCTCCTAATGCTGTTAACGGTTCCGCTCAGCCCCGTCTTCCCTCTTCTGGTGCTCCCGGTGGCAACCCCCAGCTCTGGGATGTTCTTTACACTGTCACCGCCACCATCAAGAACACTGGTGACGCCACATCTGACGAGATTCCTCAGCTGTACGTCGGCCTTGGTGGTGAGAACGAGCCTGTCCGCGTCCTCCGTGGCTTCGAGCGTCTCGAGAACATCGCCCCCGGCCAGAGCGCCAAGTTCACCGCTCAGCTCACCCGCCGTGACCTGAGCAACTGGGACGTCAACTCCCAAAACTGGGTGATCACTGATCACGCCAAGAAGATCTGGGTCGGCAGCAGCTCCCGTAACCTGCCTCTCAGCGCGACTCTGTAGAATGGAGACCGATTGGTGGATTATGATTCTTGCAGCTGAAAGGTGAACTACCGAGATGTAAATGGTAGCGTAGCCTTGTGCCAGTTACGTCAGTGGCCAGCATAATTATTTTTACGAAATATTGAAAATAAATCTTCGTTCACGCATAATGTGTCCTGCTATTCTTTTGTTTGTGATGATCTCTCTGTAAACTCAAGCTGCATCTACGCCGCAAAACCTGCTATCATCGATCCATACCGGTGGGTCGAAGATAAAGCAAGACTTAGCTAAGGGTATCATAAAGGTTAGGATATTCTACCCTAAGCTTAGTGCCTAAGCAAGTCTAAGTTTATTTTGTCAATAGGCTTCTGTGTCCTGGTTATTTTTCGGACCATCTGCCATGGTAGGCCGAGTATGTACCATGGCCAAGGAATACCGTCGAATGGAAGCCGCTATGCAGTTATATTGTTCTTCTTGAAGATGGATTGGGATCACACACTCTCTGCCGAGCAGCTGACTCAAATCACGCAGAATGCGAAGAATCGGAGAGGATGTTCAAGCGATTCTTGTATCCCAAAGACAAGGAGATTCGCACCCTCTACCACAAAAAGTCATTGAACAAAACACGGCCTTCCGGCCGACATTGTCCCTCGGGGAGGATGGGAAGGTCCCAGAACTGACAAGTTTGTTTTCTAGTTCCCGTGACGTGCTGGCAGCAGTACGCCTTTCTTCGTCTCAAAAAGCAACCGGCACAGGGGCTTCAGTGCCGCTCAACCCTTCCAACGAAGGCTCACATGAAGCTATCACCATTTGGAGCACAGGCAGTCCCAGAACCATTTCCCGCTGCTTCATGTCCTAGTCATGTCCGTCCCTTGGATACCCTATCCGAGTCCCACGAAACTTAACCCAAGATACGGCAACGTCTAATGCCATATATACAGAACTCATGGTTTACGCATCATGGACCAAACACTCGAAAGTCGCTGCTGCACAAGATTCCTCAGCAAGATCTTTGATCAATTGGAGGAATTTAGCTGTAGCTGACCAGTTGCTGCGCTCAGATACGTACAGAGAAAGATACTAGTCCCACGAGACTTGATCTTGATCCCCTGCAAGTGTCTCCGAGGATCCACTATCTTCTTGTATGCTCCTCACCTCTTCTGGCTCAGGATGCCCGGCAGCTTCGGTGCACTGGGCTCAACGAATGGTGAGTGCCGTCCCAACCTTGCCCTCGGAAAGAGCTTCATAGTCTGCATGGCCGAATCCCAGCTCGACTGCCATGAATCTGGTGACCTCCGATGCCGTCTCGTCTGTCACACTCCTGCTGCTCAGCGGCTGACCGGTTCTTGGATCCGCTAGATGAAGCCATCATGCGCAGGGACGGAAGAAAGCAAATGTCAGGAACCTGAGCAGGATAAGACTGCATCAGTTTCCTGAATATGCGGGTGGGATCGTTGACTTAAACGTTTAGATAGAATACGCGTTTTCGTACACGAGGAATTGTATGCCAACAAGGTTGCAACGCTCGTAGGAGGCCTGGTTGGGCTCATCCCAACAATCGCCCTTGCTGGCACCTGCCAGCGTACTCCGAAGACACGGAAGGCTCAGCATATCGCAGAACCGGGGCCCATGACAATACAATAATGTCATTATAGCAAGTCCATAGATCACGATCCATAAAGGTATAACACCAATAGATTAATACCCCCATATAGTTCTGTAGGCTCCCTTATTCCTTTGAGGTTGTAGGAGCGCATGTGAGCTTCATCCGGTATCATGTATGTACTGTCTTGGTGGTCGGCAATCGTGAGCAGTAGGTGAACATCGCAGGCCCTTATAAGCAAAATAGAAGATTCTCGCGGAGACCTTCTTAACCAATGCTCAGTGTAGAGACACCTGAAAGAGTGAGAGGTAAAATTTTCCTCAATAGAACTATCCGTGCCACTATGCCGAGCGCCTCTCCAATCGGCATTGACGAAAAAGACCTCCGCAAGGATCTTCTATTCCACGTACACGGCCCTACACTATTCACCCATTGCCTGTTACGGCGACGTCAGGCAAGACCTAAGTAGCAGAAGGACTGCGCATATCTTGTCGTAAGACTTGACGATATTGTTTTAAGGAGGTCGAAAGAGGGTGACCGAAGTTTCCAGGAGAGATAGTTGTCTCTCTAAAGAAGGTAACTCGTTGAGT
This sequence comes from Fusarium citri, assembly GCA_004367485.1. Taxonomy (NCBI): domain Eukaryota; kingdom Fungi; phylum Ascomycota; class Sordariomycetes; order Hypocreales; family Nectriaceae; genus Fusarium; species Fusarium citri. The sequence continues at coordinate 22,321 of QHHH01000052.1, forward strand.
TGAACCCCGTTTCGATAGCCATCTAGTACATCAAATATTAGTTACAGGAAGAGAAAATGGCAGGATGGGGACAAGCGAATCTTTTTATAGACGACGGGAAAGCTTATGTTAGGGTAGGTTAAGAAGAAAAGGCCATCCACGTATCAGGGACATTCCTTTGGATATGGAACTTTAATGACGGGAATCTTATTTATCCTCAGCCTGGGCGTATAAGTGAACCACTTGGTTCCCTTAGGTTTGGTAAGGTCAACCGGTATCTGAACCTAATAGATACTTTGCCCAATGCATCGTTGCCCGAATACTACAGAGCTTTGGTTGAGGGCTGGGGCAGATCCCCTGTGTTTGATGGAGAGACATAAAAGAACCAGGGGGTATTGCCAATTACCAGTAATATGATGTTTCCGTTGTAAAGACCCCATAACACGCTGCTATAAGCGACTTCGGAGTTCTAGTGTTCGGAATGCTCTCGTTGCTTCGACTGGTCTCCCCAATCAGCCTCAGTCTAATGAACGCAGGCTATGCATCGAGGGATCCTCGCCGTTGTTGAGAGAGCTGTGCGTACGAACAGGGTAGACTCTGAATTTCGTCTTTCGGCATTATCTATGGATAGCTGTAGTAGCCGTGGGTGTATCGGAAGTTGAAGCTTGGAGCAGAGGGGGACGGTTCGGTTCGCAGCTCAGTAGTTCTGAGTCGTTGATTCAGTGGGAATCACTTCTTGTAACTACAGCTAACGGTAAGTTGTCTGACTTACGTCAAGAACAAAGGTGCCTAAGCCTTACTTGATGAAAGCTGATACTTCCGCTGCCCACGAGGACGAAATGCGTATAAGTTTGGGTAGGCATGGACTTCGAGGATAATGAAGAGAAGGGTTGAAGGCTTGGAGAGATTTGAAAAAGCCCCGGACTGGTCGCAAATGATAGGGGTTGGGAGAGGGAACTGTAACCGTCAAATATTAGTAAATACCAGAGGAGAAGCACGACATGTTGCCGCATCATTATCACGGATCATAGATAATTTGAACTCTGGTCCTTATCCTGTATTGTGGCACAGATTATCGGTGCAAGAGCCTGATCGGCTACTAGTCAACGGGTAGGTATAGTCCTCCGCTTTACTCATTTGATATAAACAGCCGAGCTGTTAAAGTCGATATCATTTCTGCAACAAAAGCGCAGCGCTCATTTGTCAGGGGTAAGATACACACGCCTCAGTGTTTCCAATGTCCTCTTCACATACGGCTCAGGCATTCCTTGCTTCCCCGCTTTAAGAGTTCATCATTGTAGCATGATAGCCATTAGTATCAAGTCCAATTGGGCATGTCTAGTAGTGACATCAGCATCAAGACGCGACTCGCAAGAATAGCCCTTCTAGGATATCCACAAGCAACGGACCTTTGACCTTTGTAGACCCCTGCTGCAGCTATAAGCTATCACTAGTCCTGAATCTTGGCTTTCGGCTTCGATGGTTTGGGCGTGGTAGGTCTGACAGTCATGCATAGGCCCCTTCTTCTGACTTCATACGCAACGACTACTTGATTCGATGATGATAGCTTTTTCTTGCAATGTTTGCACTTTTGCACTTCCGGCTTGAACTTCGGCAGCCCCATGAACAGAAAGTTCTCGGCAATGTGGCTGGCCTGGTTGTGAGTGGCCGGTGGCAGATGGTAATTCACAAGCATTGGGGCTGTTTCTAAGACAAACGACGTCAGCCGAAGCATGTCCACGTGGGGTTGTGTATCACCCCCTGAGACACGCATCATGAATCAGGAAGTCCGGACGACGCGCAGAGCATACCTAAGAAATCGAATAATTGTTGGAATGGTTTGTATTGCTGGTTAGCTGTGATTTGAAGGTCTTTGCACATGAACAATTGTTGTAATCCATAACTTGAGGGGAGTTGAGTTCATATCAGGTGAATTGAGATCTGCCGGTAAAGCAACATGGCCACAAGCCTGTGTATGTACTTCGGTAACAGGAAGTGTTCATCCTGCTAAGTATCAGCCGTTCCATTCTATGAATTACACATGGCGGTGCTTCCGAAGCGGATTCAAAAATTCAATTGCCGCCCGGTTAGAGTGCTCATATATTTCTCTCCGCTCTAGCTTGATCAACTCTCGCAGGTCAACAGAGGTCTTTTGGAGTCAATGCAGTGTATAGCTAAGCACGAGCTGTCAATCGATGACACATCACCTGCTCATGGGATAAATGCGTTTCGAGTGGTCAGGCGATCAGAGGGAGAAACTGCTGCCGAGAAGAGCACGCCAACGTCTTCGTGCTACGTGATATGTTTGCGTGTATTACTTGTCAGAAGCCAAGCGCAAACATAGCGACCGGCATAAGGAGGAGTACTGAAAGGTTGTGCAATCGGACCGAAAGTCGTTCTCAATATTGGCATCCGCTGAGATATGCCTATCGTTCAGTTCACTTGGGTGCACGATCGCTTATGGAGGGAATTGTCTGGCTGGTGATTCCGTCGTTTCGATCGTATGCCGCGTTCAACACCCCGGCCTTTGACAAATAGGTAGTGGTTGCGCCCAAGTTGGTAAACCTTGCGAAGATAGATGAAGGTACATTGTGTAATGATCAAGGTGATATTTAAATGCAATTCGGATCCCACTTTTGAAAATATCGCAGGCTCATCGAGAGACGAGACAAGTGACGGAGGACTCGGTGCCTGTCAACGGTCAGTGAGTCACTGACTTGCTTGTCCAGGTGAGTACCATGCCTTTCTGTGTCTGATGTTGAGTTTGCGTATGACTGATATGCATCGAAAGCAGTGCTTGCGAGTGAGGGTATCGTGGTGAGCCAAGATGCGGTTTTCCTGCAACAGATCAGTACACGTTGTTACTTGCTCGTCTAGTAGCTCGATCTTGTACCTCTGTTGAATCAGGGCGAACCATGACTCACCAGTTTGCCTACTGACAATGGTTCGCGTTTGTGGCCCTTTCATGCAGGAGGCTCTGCATCATGATCTTTGTCTTTCGTCGCGGTCATTGCATCGTTACAGTGACGTACTGCTCGGTTGCTGGCAAGATCATCTTTTGCTAGGCTCTGTGAGACCCTATCTGCTGTCAGGTCAGATGCCTTACCGACTTACCTCTGTCGATGTTAGCATCTTGTATTTGCCATAACACCGCAGCAAGTATGCCTTGTGTCCCTCAAGTATCTGCCGCTAATAGTGATAGTAGACGAGACAAATTGGAAGTGCAGATATGATCACGCACCATGCTATCTTTCAAGATTGGTTACAGCATGCTCGTTCTTCGCGGTGAAGACTACGACATGATGTTGCGTGGAGATCGGCGACACAGACGACACAATGCGGCTCTGGGCGATGGACTTGGTATGAGTAAAGATTTGGAAAAGCGTGGTGCTGGCTATTGCAACCTTCCGTTTTATTGGGCTTGGAATTTGAAGCACCCATAGTTTGGGAAGGAAGGGGGCGGCAGTCAAGAATTGACGAGTTAAAGGGAAGGTGGAACTGGTGGCCTGAAGGAAGGCGCTGTTTCGGGCTACTGCATTAGGCTAAAGAGTTAACTGTTTCTTTTCAATACAAGCAAAATACGCCTTTACCTGCCTACCTATTCACCGTGTTCAGCCCAATGCTGCCTACACAACAATTATTCGACTTTTGATGCCACACTGACATGTTTCAAATGGTCTGGAAAGTGCCAGTTGATGTCAGATGTTCATTCCAAGAGTTCGTCCACCATCTGGAGTCTCTCTAACATCTGATCATTTATTTCGGGGCCTCGAGCTGATACAGATGACGACTCCTAACCTCAAGGCTGGGTTCTCGACTACCAACACATGCTTTGTGTAAATAGGGCGAAGCAGGTTCAATCCAGTGTTGACAATTTGCAGAGCCTCAATCTGTCATGACAGCCATTGAAGGTCAGTGGTCGACAGAAAATCCCCGATATCGTCACCGCCTGTCTGCACCACAGCCTGTGCATCTGAAGCACGAAAGCAGTCCGGTATTACATGGCTTAGTCTACAACTCTTAGGCACCATACTAAACGAGAGTCACAGGCCTCCGAATACACTTTCGAGCGACAGTTTGGCGTCTGTACCTTCTCCGAACAAGCACCTTCCATCGTGATATTTGTCCGCCGTGTTTGCGACGCGCAAACAGTGCGCGATATCGCCCGTTTCGCCTGACCAGCTTCTTGGGAAAGAGCCTCACGATTGCAAAGATTTCTGTTGTTCGATCTGAAATTCTTCGGATTTGACGTGATGACAGCCGTGTCTTACAAGAAGAGGCACAAAATTGCAATGCACAGGTGCAACAGCGGGTATACCAGAGCTCTTGTCATCTTTCAATGCTGCTGTTTGTTTGGCTGACGATATCTTGCTTCATGGAGCTGGAAGTCATCTGTCAAAGTCTCAAGGCGGCTTGAAAAGACGCAGATTAGAGACGTGAATACAGCTGACCTGTTTGCATTGTTTGACAGGAGTAGGCACAGATTGCGACTCCAATTGGTACATCGCAGCTGAAGTCATACGCAATTAGCGATACCAAGCAGAGGGATGGTGATGCAAACTATGACGATACGAACGAAAGTTTGAACATGAATGCGTAGTGGCGATTGTTGAACTTCAGGAGCAAGGGTCGTTACATCGTGAGTTTGACTCCTTGCTACGGGCTTACTGCGGATAGTTAACACATGCTAGAAGCAAGAAAAAGGCAACCATACTCGCTCGACCCTTTCTTTTCAGCCTCATGATCATTTGATCATACCATTCAGGAGGTAACCAGGCTCCAAGGGATGGCCAGGCGTATCGGCTTCAGGGAAGTGTAACGATCAATGGAAACCCACGTTTATGGAGGGCGATGCGAACGAAACAACCAAGGTGTAACTAAAGTTGATATAAACACACTTAGCCGAGACTCGCTTGCGGTTGTATCCGTTGGGGAGGCGTCCAAGGCATTCTTGGACCTCAGGTCTACAATTATATAAAGCTCGGAGACGCCGCTTCTCATCACCCATTTTCCATCAATTTTCATACCTACATCATCGACCTTTTTATACACCATCACAATTGCTATCAACTATCCAACTCAGCATAATCCCTATCAGCACACCGCTTACAGTCCATACCACACCATCATGAGCAGATCCAGTTACAGTCCCAGCAGTCGCAGTTCCTACCATCGTCCGCACGTGAAGTGTGCCAAGGGAAATTGCAAAAAGGAAACATGGAAGTTCCAGAATAGTGGTAATGGGAAGTATTCCATGTACTGCGACCGTCGTAAGTGTATTGCCTAATTGCCGAAAGGAGGTAATAACAAATTTTAAGACAGCTGCCACGCTGGCTATGAATGCAAGACTATGACCGAAAAGGGTGAGAAGTTCTGCAGCTACCGTAAGTAGTCCATTTAGTTGACTTGGGGACAGTTACTAACTTGCATAGATGGCCAGTGTAGCCATCCCGGTTGTGGAAAAAGGGTTGTGCAGGAGGATGACTCGTTCAGATACTCCAAGATGAAAGCAGCAACTCCTTCACAGGATTGGTGGTTCTGCTCTGACCGTAAGACCCCTATCTATCGAGGAACCAACAAGGCAACTAACTTGGTGCAGATCGTTGCAAGACCAAAGACTGCTGGAGATATCGTCGCAGCCCCAAGAGTAAGTACTGCGACGAGCATGGTGACGAAAACCAATGCGAGGTTGCAGACTGTTCTTCAGACCGGAACTCAAAGCACTATTGTGATAAGCACACTTGTCAGCAGCCAAACTGTACAAAGGAAACCTTTGCTACAGGCAGGGATAAAGAAAAGTGTCATCACCATCAGCCCTGTGCCTCATCAGGCTGTACTCAGCATGTCGGATTGGATGGCGGCAATTCTCCAGTTGAGTTTTGCATCTATCATCGTCGATGCAGGATGAGAAGATGCCATGCTATTGTACAGACAGGATCTTCATTTTGTGCTGAGCACGAGTGTTATGTTCAGACCTGTCAGCGAAGGAGAGACCTTGGCGGGGCTTCTGACACCAGGTATTGCAACAAACGTACGTGCCTATCTCTTTTGACGTTTCCTGGCTAACACTCCGCCTTAGATCGGTGCTGCGTCATGAACTGCGGGAATTCTATTGGGGACTCCAGTGGCTATAACAGCCGTCTGTGCTCTTGGCACACCTGCAGGCGTGCGGACTGTTCTGAACAAAGCCGTACTGACAAGTTCAACTCTCCTTATTGTCCACATCACCGTTGTATCACTAGTCGTTGTCACGGAGAGGCCAAGGTTCCTAATGGCTGTTGTCCGAAGGAAGCCTGCGTATTTCTTGACTGCGGCTTGCCCAAGGCAAGCCCATATGATCAATTATGTGTCTATCACCGCAGTCAGTCAGCCCAGGCTTCTTACCTTCCTTCACCTCCAGAAACTGTCTCTCGGCCAACTATAAGATACAAACGCCCGGATAGCAGCCAAAGAACAGCTTGGTTACCATGGGCACCTGTGCCCCCAGGCATGCCTATGGTTGTCGAGAGCTCCCCAAGATCAGGGTCGAGGGACCATCACTATGCTCAGGTGGATAACGCGTATCGATACCAAAGACGGGGATGTTAGCCTTGATTTTGCATACAAGTCTAAGGCATGGAGTCTTGACGTTTCTTTCACTGATGTTTTTGGAGTGGTCTCAGCAAATGATAGGTGCGGGAGACAAACGGGACTTTGCTCTTTTCAGGCATAGTTCGGATCTATTCTAGCTATACGGCAGAGTTAATGCTTATTGATTTTCATGTTCATTAAAGCCGGAATATAGCAGCGTGACTATTATTCAGCTGGCGGCAGGTAACAGAAAGTCGATATTGATACCGCCAAGCCATAAAAAAACAGTATCACGTTTTCAGACCCAGCAACTACTGAAGTTTACTTGTTCTTAAGCTTCAGCATATCAGTCATTATCCCTGTGTCTTGCAAGGCCTTCATAGTCGCCTGTCCTTTTGATACAGCCTCATGTAATTCAAGGAAGCTCAACAACCTACCAGTAGCAACAACTACCGACTTGTCTCACATTAATGGTCATTACTACCTAGGGACATACTAACCCTTACACAGGGGGCTAGTACACTCACGAGTATGACAATTAAGACTTTCCTCACTTAAGTTGCAGACTTTCATAAGTCACAAGTTACTCCCCCCTGATAATAAGGTTTCCATCTTGAATTACACTTTTCAAGCACTATGACTCCAATGCTCACACGGGACCTTTTCACAAGTTACTCATTTTTCCTGTCCCAACCTAAGGAATTTAAGGCTTATTAATGCACAGATACCCTTCCTTGCTTACTTGACATCATAATGTTCTATTATGTAGACATGTTATCTTACGTTGGAACCTTCCAGTCTGTCACATTTTTAGTTGCAGAAGGAATCAAATATTGGTGGCTGTAGACAATTTGTGTCAAATAAGTTCTTCCCTGGATTTCTTTGTGTATAAAGCTTTGAACCCGTTGCTTTATGCAAACAGTGATTCTTTTATGAGCGTCTTCTTCCTCTCAAAAACCATTTTCCAATAAACAATGCCATGTATGAAAATGATTTTCTCTTTCCTTCATGGACGCTTTTCCAAAACACCTAGAAGCTTTTGCTTCTTGTACATGATATAAGTCTTTCCCCCACACTCACATGAATCCATTTGGTGAGTGTGTAATTTATGATGAGTGAGTAGTAGATGTTGAACGAGTAGTTGATGTGATGAATGAGATGTAGTAGTGTAGAGTAGGTGAGCTGAACTTGCTTGATGAATGTGTAGTAATGAGACAGAGACGTGTAGAGTAATAAGATTGAGTGGTACCTGTGATAACAGCATCATCTCTTTTTGTAGTTGAATTTCAGATGATCGTGCTTAATGGTTGTGTAGTGAATGAGACGTTGCTGTGTAGAGTAATAAAGACTTGAGTTGAGTGGTCCCTGTTGATAACAGCTTCCTCTCACTCTAAAGCCCCAGCAGCTGACGTCCTTCATCAAGCATCGCATCATGAATTCTGAGAGTCTCCATATCTCTCGCAAACTCAGCGTCCGAAACTCGAATCTTGATTCTCAACTTCGCATAGTGCATAGCGGCCTCAATACTGTCGTACCATCCAGCGCCATCCCTGCTGTTATTGAGGTCTCTGAGAACAAGATGCATCTTGATGCAAAAACGGGTGAGATGAGACATCTCGCCCCAAGTTGACTTGTCAGGGTTGTCGCGGGTGTAGCTCGTGCTGACATACATGCACAGAGCAAACATGCGGAGGATGTCATTATAGTTCGGGTCCATGATGCATGTTACGGGCTGATACTTATACCAGTCGGCCCAGAGCTCGTCCATTGCAGCTTGGACCTGAGGCATGTTGTCCAGCCTTTCGAAGAAGTCGCGCAGGGTGACTGAAACCCAGAGGTAGTGGCCGTGTTCTTGCTCGCGAGTCTCAGGGAAGAGAACCATGTTGACTGTTGAGGGTATGTAAGACAGGTATGTGGGTTGTTAGGATAGAGCGTAGGCTGTGTCTGAAGATGAGACAAACCTGCTGTGACTTGTATTCTCGTAGATTGTCAGAGACAAATTTGTCTGTAGACAGTACAGAAGTCCGGGCTGTGAGGTATCTGTATGAAGTAGAATGATTGTTTGTAGATGTAAAAGACTTCTCTTAGAGTAGAAGGTGGATAGTTGGTTTGCTTGTAGAAGCAGATGATTTAGGACCGTTCTCTTTCACGTGTAGCGTGCTTGTATAGAACTTGTTCGTACGGTGGTTGTTTGTAGAGAGATTGTTTGTAGAGGTTTGCGTGTAGAGAGGTTGTATGGAAAGAATTGTTTGCGTACTTAAATAAGAAGCAGAGAAGACAGAAGAGAATGTTTTGTCACTGTCTGGTAATGAAATAGAGAAGTCTGACCTTCTAAAAACATGGGGATAGACTGTCTTCTTATACTTCTTTCTTTTTGAGTTTATCATCGTTTGCTGAATTCCATGCTCTTCCATATCTTTTTGGTTTGCAAAGTTTGACTGCGCGTTTGAGTCATCAATCGCAACATCACAAGAAGAGAAAAGTTATAATACAGTATGATAGTATCCAAAAGGTCATTTGGCGTGTTTTACTTTCAAAAGATGGTGGTAATGTCGTTCAGGAATCAGGATATCGAACTTTGAAGTTAATGATTTTCATGTCATCTGATGCTGAAATTTTGAAATCCGAGGGGCAATAGTGGTCGCAAGATATCAGAAAGTTAGACGAATAGACAGACTCTTACCATCAGCTGAACCTAATTCGCTTGACACAGTTTGAACCTCGCTATATTGTAGTTTAAGTTGTTGGAATACCTAACCTGCAGTCACGTGAGACAGCATTTCTCAAAACAATGCTGACACAAATAATGCGCTAGCTCTCACCAAATACTGCCTATTTATTTTGTCGCCTTATGGAGATTGATGATTGACCAAAACAGCAATCGTGATTGGCAGATGCATCCAACCTCACGTTTGCGACCCTTATTGCCTTGCTGCCTGTGCAGCAACAATACACCTTACGATCAGAGAGAGAGGAGACATCGTAAAGACGTCACATGTCCGAGGCTTAGGTAGACCCCTGGCTTACTGTACTGTAAATAGTGGGCCGGCTCGGGACAGACCCGACAGAGAGGGAGAGTCCAATCGGACGTCCCAAGTTTCGGATGAGCCAAGAACAGGCAAGGCCAAGAATATTAATCAATGCTATACATAAAAATTCTGAGGTGCAGGGGTTTTATCTGCATCACCCCATAATTAAGATGTTTGTTCTGAGTTTTACCATGGTCACATCGGGCCATCGCCCCAGATATGAAACAGATCTGGAGACAAGCCCAGCATAATAGAGAGTGGCGATCAATAGGACAAGTCAATGGGAATGAAGGGAAAGAATAGAAAAATAAAGAGAGATCTCACGATAACTCTAATCAATCAGCTCATGCCCAGCGCCTAGTCTTGTTAGCTCTGTGTGATATGTTGGCAGTTAGAACTATAGATACCGCGCGCTTAAAGAAGACCTCAATTGGTCCCTAGTCTCGATAGTGGCAGATGTTTCAACCAACGAGACGCATCCGCGACCGGGTCGTCTTGGCCCCGACCTCAAAGAATGACCCTCCCAAGTCTTTAATTGGTCAGCTTTACTATCCCTGCTTCATCCCATGCATCAAGAGATGCTCTTTTGTCACGACGATTCGCTCTTTCACAGACCAAGTCCTCAGCCCAGTCTCACTCATTCTCATTCTTTTTCTCTCCTCGCTGGACGAGTGACCTTTTTACAACTTAATCCTTTTTATTACCAGAACGAACCTCTCTTTAATTTTTGGTCTGGTTTTACACACACTCTCACTACCACACATACAAATACAAAACCCACATATCCATCTACTACAACAAAGTCTGACACAATGGGCGCCAACCTCTCCTCCACATTTGTCCCAGACCTCTCGGGCGTTGTCATCAGCCCCGAAGACAGAGAGGCGGACATGTTTCTCGGCATCTTCTGGGCTGCATCTCTCTACGCCTGCGCCATGATCTTCAGCACCTGCGCCCTTATCGATCGCTGGAAGGGCCCTTACGACCGTGTGCGTACGACGGGAGGGTCTGTACTTGGAGCGCTGTTATTATCCACTGCTTGGCCTGTTGTCATGGCCTATCTGATTTTCTCTCCGGCCGATGTCGATTGATGGATGAGACGAAATCTGGATGACAAAATGACATTTACTTGGGATGGAAAGCGTTGCTGGTCTGGTTATGAGCGATATGGACGGCGCATTTTTGGGAGATACGATACCTCGAGGTACCTTACTTTGCCTATTAAGTTAAGGATGGGGTGGATAGCATATAGGTCAGACCTGGAGTTTGAATGCATACCACATCGATATAACATCTAATACATATTCTTTTTTTATGTCTCCCATATTCTTCATCGTCTAGCCACATCTGAGTCATGGCCATTGCACCTCGATGAGCTTATACCATAGTAGCATACTCACCCCACGAGAGTATTTCGCCGACTCCTATCCGATCGAACATCCTTCCTCCCAACAATCGTCTCAAGAGCCTGTGTCAATGCCTTAGCATCATACCGTCCACCCCGACCCTTTTCATCCTTCGGTCCATACAACCTCGTCGCATCAATACCCAGTTGCCCAAAATACTGTTTATCCACCTTTGGCGACGTCGGGCCCTCGATGTAAATAACATGCGTCACGTACTGATTATACTCGTCTTCTGAAGGTTTGGGCAGACCTCGTGAGTCAGCGAGTGCATTTGCAATAGCGCCGACAAAGTCTAATCCCGTAAAGGGTGCTGTGGAAGGCCCTGTCTCACGGTCGGTCGTGCCATTGAGGATGAGAATCTTGTTGCGCACGTGTGGACTTGTGATAGCGTCTCCTACACCGCGTAGAACAAGACTGGGTATTAATGAGGTGAACAGAGATCCGATGCTGTATACTACGCTGTGCACGGATCGGAGGGCGTCCAGGACTCTTGGGTTGGCGGGCATCTTGATCTCTTCACCGTATGGATTGATGTACCATAGTCGTGAGATCCTGGCTGGTAGGTCCTCTTCTTGTTCTTTGGAGAAAGCAATCGCTGGTCGGCGTAGCGCAGGTAGTGTGCCGGGTAGGTTCGCGTCCTCTACATGATGGTGATCATGATCCCACGGGTCATTGCGCGTTACCGATGGGCTATGCACACCCGCTGATGTCCCAGGCACAGCAGCCGTGGGAGCACTGGGATGAGAAATGTCATTTTGACCGGTGATTATCGTGCCATCCTCAAGTCCTGCGGCGATATGACTGGCAAAGTTAGTGTTGAGCGCCGGAAGGACCGCTATTCTATCCGGCACAGAACAAATAGAGCTCAGTAAGTAAATAGCAGCTTCAAAACTACCGGTGAACAAACGAGCACCAGTAAGGAAGAGGTTTCCAATACTAGCACCAGAATAGTCAAAGCGACTACTTGGCTTCATGCGCTTCACGACCTCAAGATTGAAGCTATTGAGATAAGACCGGATAAGCTCCCGCTTAGGCGACGAGATGTCCTCCCAAAGTGGATGCGTAGCTTCCAAGATCTCAAACCATTCCGATCTAGCAACAGCGTAGTTCTTAGGCAGGCGATGATTGAAGAAGTGCTTAATAGCCGCGGTCTCCGGGTTTCCATCATTGGGAATAAGGCGAACAAGTCTAGACCTCACATCACCGATACCTTTTTTATTCCCAGTTAGCATTAGTATGCCACGTGGTAGCATTGACTAACCTGGTCCACCAAAGACGCGAATGATCTCACTACTGCTACCGCCATTGTCGGAGATGGGGATCACGTAGCTGAGGGTGCAGTGATTCGCTTCTCGAAGACTCTCGAAGACGTCGACGAGGTTGTTAGCGGCGCTACCGCCTGAAAAGACGACTATGCCTGTTACTGAGACTGAGGGTGGTTGTGAAGCTGGGACAGGCGTGATGGGGCGTCGAGGGGTGGAGGGTCCACTGGAGTTGGGGAGCTGGAGACCGAGGCCGTTGAGCTGAGCCATGGATTGATCGATCGGGAGTATTATGTGATTTGTTTTTAGATGAGATGGTTGACTTGATAGTGGTAGATGTTTGATGACAGATGACAGTTGGCGGGGCTAGAATGTACCTAAGCCCCGGTATTACAAGGCTAAGGCTACGAATTGGTTGCTTGGCCCGATTTGTCCTCGAATTGTTTACTTTCAATTGAGAGAAGATACAAATTCGTTATCACAGATTCATGATAATTGCAATGTCATTGAGTTGTCACAAAGGTACGTGCTAGTCCAAGCTTCAATGCATGCAGCGACTGCAGATGCAGATGCATGAACCACGAGCCATTAGAACAACGTGGCATACAACCCAATGACAAGATCTCAACGTCAACTTCAGCACCGCACCCTCTAGAACTGTCTAACTGTCTCTCTATCCCACCGAAGCGGTAACGCCCCGAGCGGCTCTACTCTCTAAACTCGGAAGGCATTGACGAATCTCGGATCCGCGTGGGTCATTGTGGACTCCGTAAACCCGAAAAAATATGAATGGCCTCACCATCGGAATTCTTAGTCCAAAGCCCGCAATTGGTTCTCCATAGTTTTAGTTCTCCATCACCTTTTCGGCAGTTGAAGCTTTCAATTGCCACTAAACCACCATCAACGTCAAACATGTATCCACTCGGGGCAGTTACGTCAGTATCGTAGCTTCATTTCAGAGAAACAATTCTTACAAATCTCATGCACAGACGTTGTTTCCTTACAAATCTCCATCTTTCGAGCATCGTCAGTTTTGTTTAAAGGTTTTTTTTTGTTGTTCTGTAAAGATATATAAGACTACGTCTAAACCCGTCTACTACAACTCATCATACAAACAACCTTCTCTCACAAACAACAAACACCAACAAACACATCTTCAACATGTCTCAGTCTATTCCTCAGTCCGTTAAGCAGTGGGTCATTCCCTCTCGGGATGCCAAGGACTTCAGTGGTATGAAGTTCACTGAGGCTCCCGCTCCTGAGCTCGGTGACGGTCAGGTTCTCGTCAAGCGTAAGTCTTCTCATCAGTATCTTATGATGCTTCATCTAACATCTCACAGTCCAGGGTGCTTCCCTCAACTACCGTGATCTCATCCTCCCTATCGGCCGATACCCCTTCCCCGCCAAGGATAATGTCGTCCCCGGCTCCGATGGTGCCGGTACCGTCCTCGCCGTCGGCAAGAACGTCACCCGCTTCCAGCCCGGCGACAAGGTCGTCACTCTCTTCAACCAGGGCCACATCGGCGGTCCTCTCGACGACATCTCCGTCCAGACCGGTCTCGGTGGTGTCATTGACGGTACCTTCCGATCCGTCGGTGCTTTCGACGAGCATGGTCTTGTTCCCATGCCCAAGGGTCTTGAGTTCCACGAGGCCGCTACTCTTACCTGCGCCGGTCTGACCGCCTGGAACGGTCTTTACGGTCTTGAGGGCAAGAAGCTCCTTCCCGGCCAGTGGGTCCTTACACAGGGTACCGGTGGTGTTTCCATCTTCGCTGTTCAGTTCGCCAAGGCTGCTGGCGCCAAGGTCATCGCTACCACCAGCTCCAGCGAGAAGGCCAAGCTTCTCGAGAAGCTCGGTGCTGACCACATCATCAACTACAAGGAGACTCCTGAGTGGGGAGCCAAGGCCAAGGAGATCACTGGCGGTGCTGGTGTCGACCACATCATCGAGGTCGCCGGTCCCTCCTCCATGAAGCAGTCTCTCAACGCCATCAAGATCGACGGTGTCATCTCCATCATCGGCTTCGTCGGTGGCACTGGCCAGAACGACCCCGGTTTCCTCGACTGCCTTTCCAACCTCTGCACCACCCGAGGTCTCCTTGTCGGAAGCCGAACCCAGATGGAGGACATGTGCCGCGCTGTCGAGGCCAACCTCGAGAAGCTCCGCCCCGTTGTCGACCCCAAGATCTTCAGTCTCGAGCAGCTCCGTGAGGCTTACGAGTACCAGTGGTCTGGCCAGCACCAGGGCAAGGTCTGTGTCAAGATTGAATAAGCTATGATTTATGAGAAAAGTAATGCCGGGCATGGAGCCTGGCTTTGATGTTAAATAGATTAATTGATACCACATTTTTACACAAATCATGATCCCAAGGAACATATCTAGTGACGCGCAATATTCGAGAAACAAATTAGATTCCTCTAATGAGTGAGTTGATATTCCATAACTCGATCAATAATAATTACATCCCCTCAGGCTGATGACAAGCCTGGTATCCCCATGCTGAATTGTCCTTCACCCCATTATCCACCATCTAAACCAGCAATCTATATGATCACATCACAAAAGAAAACCCATAACCTTAAAGAGCGAGAGCGGCGACACCAGCCACAATACCACCAAACAAGTTGTATCTGTTGGATGATCCACCGTTGACAACAACCGTGCTGGGTGTAGGGACAGGGACACCGGGAACACCAGGAGTCTCTGGGCTAGGCAGAGGAACAGGTGTACCGGGGTTGGGAAGGACAGGAGGAACAGAAGCAGTATCGACAGGAGGAGGAACAATAACCGCAGTCGAAGATCCCTCAATAACAGGAGGTTGAGTCTCTCCCGTGTTCACGCCGCCTTGAACAACAGTAGTCCTAGCTCCGCCGTCAAGAGTAAGAGTGTTGGTCTCGGCGCGAGTACTGCCGCCTCCCTCGCCATTGCAGACGCTGCCGTTGGGACAGCAGCCGTACTGCGAGTTGGTGCCGACTTCGCAGTAGGCAGTGGGAGGACAACCGCCGGCTTGGCTGGGACAGCAGGTCCAGTCTTCTTGGATACAGCCGGAACCACAGTCCTTGAGGCCCTGGTCCGCGCAGGGAACTTCGACGACTTGACGGACTGCGAGGAGGGGGAAGCTGGGCGAGTATTGCACTGCGGCGAGAGCGCCGGAAGCTGAAAGAGCGATGAGGAGGATCTTGTTCATTTTTGCTGCGTCGAGTTGATCGGAGTGAGTGTTTCGAAGTCGAAGTCTCGTAGCGAATGTCGAGGTATCTTAAGTGAAGGCTGAGAGTGAGTGAAGCTGATGGTGGTGGTGATGAGGAATTTCGAGACATACCAAGACCGCGGTTTATATGTCTCGCCCGACCTTGTCTCTGATCTCAACTCTATCTTGATCAATTTGCCATCGCTTCTGTCTTTGCCGCGTGCGGTCGGGTCTTTGCTTTGGGTAAAGACGCCCAAGACATTCCAGCCACTCCACCACCCGCAACCATCATTCCCTCCCTTGGCTCTTCCCATACCGGTCGGGTGTCTAGCCTTAATCGATAAATTCCTGGTGCTGTCTCATCTATTTTACCGTCGCTTCCCACGTTTTTCGATGCGCCCGGCGTTGTATTCTCTCACAGTTTCCGACTCCGTGATAGTCAGGGCCAATTGCCTTAATTTGTCTTATGCGGCGGTATCCGTTTGGTGGCTGCTTTCGGTGGTGCTGGGGTAACTGGTTTGGTGCCTTGTTCCTGGATGATGTCTTTGAATCGCCGGAATACGAGAATTCCTTGTTGGAAGGAGAATTGTTTGTGCCAAGTGCCGTGGTTGATGTCATCGTGGGAGTTCAGGAACAGGACCGGCTTTAATCGACTTGGCAATCGGTTGGATCTGCGACAAGGTCGCGCGACTACTTGGTCCAGGCTGTTGTCAATCGTATTGGCTAGTCGCGTTCCTTCCTTTCTGGGCATTGGGTAATTACAAGACCTGACGATCAAGAGGAACAAATCAGGGTATGGGCCCTTTGCCAAACCGTAGCCTCTGACTAACCCACTTTCCATCCTACATCTTGTGTTCGACACTAAGCTGTAGGAAACAATACGAGATATTAGAATTAATATTGGCAATTATTACAGTGTATTAAATAGAGACTGCGACATATACTCTACTTCTTGGTGCCCCAGGCGTCTTGCAGAAAGTCCTTGACACTAATCGGCTTGATATCAGGAAACTCCTTATTCAAGGTCCTACTCTCATCGAGATCAAAGCCACCAGTTTCTACCCACGATCCATAGGCAGCCATGACACTCTGTAGCACAGCCTTAGGCACAAAGTTATACATAGGGACATGGCCAGGTAACTCGGTCAACTGTCCCTTCTTCAACGTCTCAATATCGTCGTGAGTGACAGTGAATTTGTCTCCTTGAGTAACATTAGCTTTCTGTGTCTCGGTTTCCCACTGACAAACAACATACCTGTAGCTTCCTCCGCAATCTTAACCATCTCTTTCATCGTGACTTTATCACCAATGATAAAAGTCCTTTGCTCCCACTTCTCAGAGTCAAGGAAAGCAGCAACATATCTTGCCACATCCTTGCTAAACGTAAACGTAACGGGAACGTCTCCAGAGCCTGGGATAGCAGCTATTCGATGCTTGATATCCAAAAAGGTAGCCGCGTTGTGCAAATAAGACTTCGTAGCAGGGGAGCCCCAGAAATCAACAAAGAAGCCATTGTGGATAGATGTCCACTCGAGGTTTGTCTTTCGAAGCTCCTCTTGGGCGCGGAATTTATTGTTTGCTGAGTTTGCTTGCTTGGCGTGTCTGTTGATGTATGTCAGCTTCAACTCTCTTTATCTTCGGGTTTGTTGGAAATCAAAGTGCTTACTCTTCTGTGTGAGGCAAACCCCAATCACTTGAAATAAACCTTTTTGTCGACTTAGATGCTTCTGCCGCTTGGATAAGTTCGATTTCTGGAGGTGTCGGGCCGTTCATGCCGAATGTTGAGATTATAGTGTGAATGTTGTGCTTTTCCAAGAGTTGAGTAAGGGCATCGACGTCGTGGGAGTCAACTGCCAGGATAGGAGCGCCGAGTTCTTGTTCCAGCGACTTGTTTTCCTTCAACTCCAGTTAGCCAAGTTGCCATACCTGATTAGATTAAAGACGCACCTCTCTGCTAAGGACAACTACTTCATGTTTTCCTGCTGCAACAATAGCCTCGACTATGGTGCGGCCAACTTTGCCTGTACCGCCTGCAACTGCAACAGTAACCATTTTGATTGTTAATAATGAGGTGAAGAGTAGAATAGCCTATGTTTTATTTAGTATATTGTATTCTGAACTAACCTTTTATCAATGCCTCAGTCTTGCGTCTTTATATATCTCGACTTTGAGTATATGCAGCTATATCCATTTCTAATCCGCATATCAAAAGCTGACGCCCGGAGAACGGAATTTGGGAATTCTCCGTCAATTGTCAGCAACCGCTTATTCTTTTTATATCCCAGCTTCCAATTACAGCCAAGTCGATGCAATGATCTCCGCCGTATTATGTGCTTATGCTGCTGAACTGCGGCTCAGCTTCTGCTTAAAATCGATAAATCCGACATCGCGCCAAGCAGTGACTCAGCAAACAGAATTCATTTATCGATTGCCAGACCCTTGTTCATTCTAAAGTCCCATTTGGACGCTTTAGGAAATTGTCTCTGCGAGGATGGGGTCTAGTTCTTGATCGAATTCCAGTGCCTGACGACATTGAGACACTATTGAATAAGGTTTCAGGGCGACGAGACCTAGATTTGATCGATCTGTACTAGTGAAGTCTACTGAGTGTTCAGGCCAGGAACAAGATTTGTGAGGATGCTGTTGGCTTCTCGGGCGCTCGCTGGCCTCCACTTGGTGACCCTTGGAAGTCCCGAATGCTGGCGGACATGATTGATATTAAAAGACTGATTCTCCGACTACTTCAACCGAAACGCAACCGAAACGCTTAAGCCTAGGGACTCTGGTACTGTCAGAATAAACAAAGGTCTAATTATGTGTAGTGTAAAATCAAAAAGCTTTGTCCGCTGAGACAATGTGCATGATTCATCAACAGTTGGTTACAGATACAACCAGCAGAACTGAAACTGTCTTGAAGCCATCGAGAAATGTCTCGCATCGATAAATTCCTACTTAAACCAACGCTGGCTTCCCTGCGGCGTGTTTCTCTTCCTTTCACTAACGGCCACATAACATATTCCTTACCTCATCTAAGATAACCACCACCACCGTCCGCCATACCCAGGACCAATCAATAAAAAAGACGAGAAAAAAGACGAGGTGGCACAAGACGAAATTATCTCATCCTCTCCAGAAGCACTCGAAGATTTCCTTCCAGTGATGAATGTGACCAGTATCATAGTCTCTGTACTGCCATGTTCCCCAGTCTTTAGAACTGGGGTGAGAACGGGAATGTGCGGATGCCCAAAATATGCCGAACACTATAAGCTGCGCTCCGAAAATGGTCCCAATGCTCTGCAAAGCTCGAGATATCCCGATGTGCGGTAGGAGAATGATGCATAATGGGTAGAAGAGGGCTAAGCACAATTGACAGACCAATAGCCTGATAACGCTTTCCACTTCAGATACTTGGTTCGGAGGTGGGGCCCCCGGTGTGATAAAACCGTAACGATCGGGAATGCGTAGGGTTTCGGACTGAATCGAGTACCATCGGGCGGCCAGGTCGACTTTCCAACGACTCACGACATGGTGAGATGCCGAGGGGTTAATCATGTCGAAGACTGTTGTAAAGTGTCAGATCTCTGATGACTCGGGAAGTAATTACTATAACAGTTACTTACTGCTATGCGGATTTAGGAGGCTGTGGTGATGATGAAAGGAGAAAAGGGAACCGGGAGCAGCTCAGGGAATTTTAGATCTTGCAAGCAACCTTATATTAGGGCTCAACAAAAGAGAACGCTTTGGGGATTTTTATAGGTGATAGGCAGAGCTTAATTTGGGATACTGTAATAGAGTTGGACACATTCATATGTTGTTGAGAACTTTGAATAGGCAGCAGAAAGCTGGTCTCTTGAGGGTCTCAATCCTGACAAGGACCCCTAACCTTGATTTCACTTGATTCCGTCGCGATAATGGCAATTCAACTGCAATATACACTTGAAAGGACAAACATTGCCTTTTTTTGATATCATCGCAATGATAGAGATAGGAAGCTGGAAGAGATCATTGCAGCTTTTACTGGTTTTGTTACTGGTTATCAAATGCACAGGGAACCAGACCGACCTTAGAGATTTTGAAAGAACAACAACCTGAATTACTTAGAACCATCATATTAAAAGCGAACTGAAGAGCTTTTGCCTATTCTTTGATTTCTTTTGCTGAGTAATCTTAGCCTACGCTGAAAGGTGAGAGAAATCCAATCACCACGCATTATCCAGTCCAGTCACCCTCTAACGCATTCACCACAACGGACCAATATCTCCAATCCCAATGACCAGGTAATGATTCCAAACACATATTCACTTCAACTCCTCTTTCCCCCGCACAATGTTTCGGGATTTACTTCTTGATACGATCATAGATGCATATTCCGGGCGGTGAGAAATATCGATTATCCTCTTATGACGACAACATAACCATCATTTGTAGGTCAATTTTCCTCAGCGGTTTTCAATCCGGTCGATTTTATTGGATCTCGGAGCTTTTTGGATGTCTTTGGCTTGGCACTATGTTGGATTGATGGCGTTTGCTGCACATCTACTATCGATATGCTTTTACGATGTGTCAACGATCCGGAGGTATCTCCGGGCGGCAGTGCTTTCTGTCAATATGTGCGACGACATGATACTTGACAAGTGAAAGGAATGGGTTATGAGAAGAGGGTTATAAGGTATGTCCGTCTCTGTCTTATTTCGTCCTGTTCTCGTCTCCTCATCCTGAAGTAGTCTACATAGAAATCTTCACCATGGACAACTCCAACCAACTCGACCCGCGCCAACACCCCCTTCAGGCTATTGGCAATGCCATCAGTGCTGAAGCACAAGGAGAACGTCGAGCTCCTCGCTCAAGTCACATGATGGGTGCCAATGAAGGACCAGCTGATGTTATCGCCAAGGTGTCTGGTGCTGTGAGTGGAGGGAAGAGAGAAGATGACGGCGCTTACTTCACCAACAACGAGGGCCATCCCTTCCCTGATCCGTATGTATTTGATATTCTCGTGCTCAGAAATGTACTGATATTTGTCTAGGGCGCATAGCAAGACTGTTGGAGGTATGCCGTTGATCAGCGACACCTTTTTATTGCAGTAAGTTTCCCTCTTCGCCTTGGAAATTTCAAATCTGACATTCAGATAGAAAACAGCAGCACTTCAACAGATCCAAGAACTTGGAACGTATGTACATCACGTCTTTCTACGAAAGTCGGATATAGACTAACACATCTTAGGCATGGTTCATCCTTGTGGCTCCGGTGCCTTTGGATACTTTGAATGCACTCAAGATGTCACCGACCTCACAGTAAGTCAGGCTACAATGTGAGACATGTCGACATTAACTGATCTTATCTTAGAAAGCCAACTTCCTTTCGTCCAAGGGAGAGAAGACTCCAGTCTTTGTCAGATTTTCTACTGTCACTCTTGGAAGAGAGTTTCCTGATGAGGCTCGCAACCCTCGAGGTTTCGCTATCAAGTTCTACACTATGGAAGGAAACTATGATCTTGTCGGCCTGAACTTCGTAAGCCGTTCCCTCTACTTCCCAATAACTCTATACTAACCCTCCAGCCCGTCTTCTTCTGCCGTGATCCCATTCAAGGACCAGACGTCATCCGCTCCCAATATCGCAACCCAGCCAACTTCCTTCTGGACCACGATGCCCTCTTTGACCTCCTCGCCAACACCCCCGAAGCCAACCATGCAGGCCTCATGTTCTTCAGCGATCACGGAACCCCCCACGGCTGGCGCTTTAATCACGGCTACGGCTGCCACACCTTCAAATGGGTCAATTCCAACGGAGAGTTTGTATACATCAAGTACCACTTCATCGCCAAGCACGGCCAGAAGCAGTTCACCGATAGCGAAGCTATGCAGATGTGTGGTGAAGATCCCGATTACTCCAAGAGAGATCTCTGGGAGGCTATTGAGAAGGGCGAAGAGATTGAGTGGACTGCACATGTGCAGGTCATGGATCCTAGACAGGCTGATCCTGATAAGCTTGGATTCGATCCTTTTGATGTTACCAAGGTTTGGCCGAGATCCCAGTTCCCCATGAAGGAGTTTGGAAGACTTGTGCTTAACAAGAACCCTGAGAACTTCCACCGGGATGTCGAGCAGGCTGCTTTCTCACCTGGAAGCATGGTCCCCGGTATTGAAGACTCGCCCGACCCTCTTCTTCAATTCCGCATGTTCTTCTACCGCGACGCTCAGTACCACCGTATCGGCATCAACCTGCACCAGATCCCCGTCAATTGCCCCTTCATGGCAAAGTCCTACGCTTCACTGAACTTTGACGGGCCGATGCGTACAGATGCCAA
Organism: Fusarium citri; assembly: GCA_004367485.1. Classification (NCBI taxonomy): domain Eukaryota; kingdom Fungi; phylum Ascomycota; class Sordariomycetes; order Hypocreales; family Nectriaceae; genus Fusarium; species Fusarium citri. The sequence goes on from QHHH01000052.1 coordinate 44,062, forward strand.
TCACGCGGGCAACAAGCAATACGCCCCCAACAGCTTTGCTCATAAGTTCAGACCTGATGCAGCTGAGGCTCCTTACCAGGTCAACGACAATATCGTGAGCAGGTCTAGTCATTACTGGCACGAGGGTAAGAAGAACGATTACGACCAAGCCAAGGAGCTTTGGACAAGAGTTATGAGTGAGCAGGAGAAGAAGAATACTTGTTATAACACAGCCAAGGGCCTCCGACGGGTCAAATATCCCGAGATACAGGTAAGCAGGCAAAGCTATCCCATTCGAACACAAGCTGACTCTCTTCTAGAGCAAGTATTTGGCACAGGTTTACAACATCTCAGAGGACTATGCGCAGGGTATCTACGATCTTTTGGAGAAGCCGGAGTTTGAGTTCTCCAAGGTCAAGGAGCTTGCTGAGACTGCGCAGGAGTGGTACAAGGAGCCCAAGTTCAGACCTGGACCTGGATCGAAGCTGACGGGGTATCCTCCCGAGGCTGCGGTGTACCAAGCGTGAGGCATGTCAGAGTCGAGTTAGTAGGATACTTCCCTCAATCGAACGTTGTCTCCAATCAATCGTACTGTCTGATATGATCGGAAATATGCAATATTTGCATAATCCCGATGATGACTTGGACCCAACATATGTCATGTGCCTCTTCAATTCCCAATCTTTGTGATATTCTGCGCATCGTGGGCTGTTTAGAAACAATACCAAAGTTCCATGCAGTTTATGACGCTTATATCTGACCCCTGTGCATGCAGTGCTTGGAGTTAGCGGGGATAACAAGCAGAGTTTCTCGCGACAACGACGAGATATGAGTCGGGATAAAATCGCGACAATTTATAAAGCCGAGTCGACAAGCTAAAGATGAACGAAGGATTCGGTGGGGAATTCCTCCAACGGCAAAGTTGAGTCGACAAGGTTGAATAGCCTCAATTCTCGGCAGATCGTCTTACATGTTAGGTCGACATATTATAAGAGCACTCGTCCTGTCTTCATTTATACTCTAAACACACCAGCCATTAGAACTCCTAGAAAGATAGCAATAATGGCATCAGACGAATTGAAAACCGTCCTTCAAACGGTCATAGACGACTTCAGAGGCTGGCCGCTGGCCCCAATAATGCACAACCCCTCCGAAGCTGGTCTCTCCTACGAAGACATCTACTTCCCCTCCGACGACGGCGTCCCTCTAGAAGGCTGGTTCATCCCCTGCGAAAACTCCAACAAGATCATAATCGCCAACCACCCACACTGGTTCAACCGCGCAGGCATCCCCTCTCATCTCGAGCCCTGGAACAATCTCATGCCCGGCAACGACTTTGAAGTCAATTTCATCCCTGATTACAAGATCCTTCATGACGCAGGATACAATGTCCTTGCGTATGATCTTAGAAACCATGGTTTGAGCGGAAAGGGCAACCAGGGTCTGTTTGGGTTCTTTGAATGGAGGGATGTGCTGGGGTCTTTGAAGTATGTTCGAGGAAGAGAGGATTTGAAGGATATGACTATCGGACTATTCAGTCGCTGCGCCGGCGCAAACGCGACATTCTCAGCAATGCGCCATCGACCCGATGCCTTCAAAGGCGTGCGCTGCATGGTAGCACCACAACCTATATCCGCCAAATCCTCCATCGGAAAACTCATCAAAACAATGGGCGCACCTGAATCGTTTATGGAAGAAGCAGATCGGATGTTCTTCATGAAGACAAGCTTTCACATCAACCAACTCGATCCGCCTAGTGATGCGAAGCATACTAATGTGCCGACGTTTTTGTACCAGGTGCGCGATGATCCTTGTACCACGCCTGCGGATGTGCAGTCTGTTTATGATAATATTCCCATTGAGGAGAAGAAGATCAAGTGGATTGAGGGAACGGAGAAGAGGTGGGATGGGTATACTTATTTCCAGAGGGAGCCGGAACAGTTTTTGGAGTGGTATGCCAAATACATGAACTAGGTCACTTAGATGCGGTTGAATGCATGTGTCGTTATTGTTGAATTGAAGTTGATTGTTATTATTCTAAGTGTTCTGCTATTGAAAACAAGGGTATCGTCTATAGTGTATATAAAGAAAAGGAAATCCAGTCTATGGTGCTGTGAGAATCGCAATCTGGGAGCTTCGCCGTCTTTTGGGTTCGGGGACCTATTCAGTTAGCTTTCCATACCAGTCTTTTCGAGAAGAGCTCATACCGTATAAACATTGTTCTGCCTCAAGGCCCTCGCCGAGCCCGAATCGCTGCCCTCCCGATCATCACTATCAGAAGCCCTCTGCTTAACAACAACCTCAACCTCCGTCCTCGTAGTCTTCTGAATACCACCCTCCAAGTTGTTCATCTCAATATCGTTGTCGCCTGCCTGAACAAAGGTCAAGTTGCCACCGATGAACATTGCTGAAGGGATATGGCCCTTTCCGAGCTTGTTGTCGCTCTTTTGTTTGGGTTGGGTGCTGCCGGACTTGGAACCTGAGTAGTCGTAACCGTTTCCGTTGCTGGCTTTTACTACTTTGATGATGAGATCGGCCATGTTCATTTCGATGTGGAGTTTGACGAGATAAGCGAGGGGGTGGAATTGGACGTAACTGGGGTTGTTAGCGAGAGATGGGTAGGATGGTGGGGAGGACTTACACGATGTCGTTGGGGAGAGACATCATTGCAATGAGAAGGACCTGAACAGTTAGCGTCTTCAGTTATATGTAAGAAGTGAAGAGTTACTTACGTCCATAGTCATGGAAACAGCAATCATACCCAAATTAAACCGAAAGAGCCGAGTATACTTGGTAAGACCATTGGCAATAAGCCTCGAATGCACAAGATGAATAAAGTAAAGGTTCAATCCAGCGTCGACAAGCAAAAAGAGAACCTTTTCGATTCTATCCCAGACTTTGTTGATGTTGACCCAGGTCTGGTTAACCTCTAATCTCGCAGGGATCCAAATCATAAAGACGCTGACATTGATGCAAAGGATGATGATGAATGACCATATCTTGAGCCATTTCGCTTTTCGACGGTTGACCATGAGAATCGCAATTCGGTTGACGATGATTTGGATGAGGGCTTGGATCTGTATACACCAAAGAAAGACTGAACTGTTAGCATCCCAGCGTCAACAACATAGAGATACTGCACAACTTACTCAGAACAAAGAAAACCAGAAACCCGCCGGGGATGTAATTTCTCAAATAACACCAAGTAACAGCACTCATAAGACAACTGCTAGCCCACTCCAACCAAAGCAAGATAACATAATGGTTAAACTTCTTGCCTCTATGCCACGAGTCGATCGTTTGTCGAAGACCCTTGACAAAAGTGAACATTCCGACGCCGAGCGATATGCCCCAGGCGATACTGGCGATGTTCATGTCATTTGAGCCAGCCTTGACTTCTGTGAATGTAGGTCCTTTCCATAAGTCTGACATTTTGGTGATGAATCTGCACTGCAGATGGGAACAATACTAGAAAGGAAAAGTGAAAAGAGTGTGTACAAGAAAAAGACAGAGAAAGAGAGACATAAAGAACCATCTTCCAGAAAAGGAAGACGGGTTTCATACATAGTTATTGAAGAAAAAGCATCGACACTAAAGTGATCTGACCCGATCTCGTTGTTGTTAATCATAGTATGTATCATATTGAAGGGGAAGAAGCACGGATTCGAGAATCCATTTTAGCACAGATCTTCAGCAGGGGATCCTTGTTCATAAGGCGAGACTTGATCTCCATTCGACCGTTGAAGATTTGTCTGCAGATTTACTGCATTTCAGCTGATGTATCCTTGCTGATGCAGAGGGATTAATTATCATCGACTGGGATACAGACTTTCCATTCAAAAGACTCTCTCAACATAGATGTTGAACAACAAACAATGCCTTCTACAGAGTATGATGAATGGTGTCAGCTCACTCTAAAAGACAACAGCCCTACCTCTATACTAGTATTGCCCGACACTAACAAGTTCCAGAAGGCGCTGTAGTATGTTTCCAAATCCTCACCACGGAGCAGCAAGTGTCTTTGCTGACCACGACGAGTCAAGTCAGATGAATAGTGGACCCATGTCAACGGCCGCATAATACAGCCAATTCCTTTGCGAAAAAGAAAAAACATTCGTTAATGATGATTAGAGTTTGGGAATGGCTGGTTAAAAGGAAGCTGAAAGGCTGTTGAAAGGTTTGCTCGGTGAAGATCCGTTGATGGTTTATATGGCTGGCGTTAGAGAGGCAGCACCCATTTGTTAGCTATTCATCATCCAAACCAGGACCATCCCAGAAGCGAATGCAAATATCCCTCGGAGATCCTACATGACGAATGAGCTATCACAACTGATCAGATCTTGTAGGAACCCCTAAATTACGTATATACAGCACAGTCTCTATAATTATCGCCGGCAGAGCGGATCTTCGAAACATGATTTGGCGCTACCTCATTAGCGTCCGTTGGTAGGGCTTTCATGAGCCTCGTGTACTTTGTTAAGCTCTACAGATCAAACAATCGTCTTGTTTCAGCTGCCATTTATCAGTGAATACGGTGACGGTCATGCCGTACATAACAGTTCAAGATCTGATCACCCTAATAGGGTTGCAATTCAAGATCGAGAGTGCCGGTAGATCATTACAGTGACATCAACCTGGTCCTTGCTTCGGATCCGCTGCGGATTAGGAGATGAGCTTCGTTACAGCTGGTTCGGGGATGACCGTGGTCTTGGAATCGTATGGTCAGAGCCTCAGTGAATATGCCCTTGTTCCTTTCTATCTCTATTGGTGTAAGTGGACAGCCTAATAGTGACGTCTACATGCTGGTCTCACTCTCGTCCAAAAAAGAAGTTCACGATAGCAAAATGGTTCGCAAAGCATTTGTTAGATGCCTACTACGTCCACCCCTCAACTTCAGCGCTAAAGAAGAGGAATTATTCCCTAGAGTTTGCTCCAGAGGCCAAGGGACGCACTCATTCACCTGTCGGTTTCAGAACGGCCTGGATTCGAACCAGAGATCTGCGGACACACGGTTTGCCGTAGCACCACGGTCTACGCGATCAGGCCAGTAGGCCACCTATACGCCCTTGGTTGGGAGGCTCAACACTTTTACAGCTTAAATACCGTTGGTAAAATGTTCATTGGGAAGGTGAGGGGTTGAATTGGTCGTCGTGATGGTCATTCTTTCCTTCCCGATGTTGCGGGATGGGTGGTGTTGCCAGTGTCAAGGCAGCTACATGTGAGCAAAAGTGGGGCCAGTGAGTGCCGCACTTTTCGTTCCCGAAGAAAAGGAAAGACTGAGAGAGAAACACAGCATCAAATCTTCAAGGCAGAATAGGAAATGAGGGTTGTACAGGAGAGAGTTGTAGAAAATCATTCTGGAGGGTGTGAGGTACAGGTGAGCGTCTCGTTCACGTGATCATGTGGAACAGATCGCTAGCGGGGATCAATGGAGACTTGGAAAAGCGAAACGTGGGGGCTAACAACAAAGGGAACGAGTGAAAACGCCTTGAACAAAGGTAACATGCAAATGTATAAAGAAAAGGGGGAAATCCATAAGTCGAAGCATTGAATTGTACGTAGGTGCACCAAAGCTCTATCATAAACCTGAGCTATTTCTAATATTTGCATGGTAGCTCATGATCAATCCACTATCCAATACCATGGATCCAATCTTCAATCACTCGGTACGCCATGCTTGACAAAGCGTATCAGCCAAAATGAACAACACAAAAAGCTGGGCAAAGGAATCGAACAATTGTAAACTTTAGATACACCAAGTTAGAAAAGGAAAAAAAGGACAGTTGGGTCGCCCTAACCATAAGGCTAGAAGGAGCACCGATCCTGAGTTCTTCTGCTGACAATGAGGAAGCAGGTATTACACATTATAACCTAAACTAAGCGCCCGTCTGCTGCGCAAAAAGCTAACAATGGAATTGAACCCTACTGAACCTTAGAAATTAAAAGATCTTGAGAAAGAAAAAGGGCGTAAGGAGCGCTCTAACCGTGAGGCCAGAATGAACCAGATCGCATAGTTCGTGTGTCATACTTGGACAGCTGGTATTGAACAATATAAGGCAATGGGAAACTCAATACCCACACTTCAAAAAAGCTCGAGTCACAAGGGAATTGAGTCCTCTTGAATTTCAGTATTTTTACTCACGTACATTAGTAGGTACTTGCTGTCGAAAGCAAATAAATTCGAGTTCCCTCAGTCGCTACAAATTACGGTGTATACAGTCAACTGTAGGGTGACTTCACTTACCTGTACAACATCATTTTATGCCCAAGCTGCTATAAGTTATAATTCCTTTGTATTACCAGAGCCACTGATAATCATTTCTCGATTGTAAGTGTCAAACGCTAGCATTAATTAATGGATGACAACCTACCATCACCCCGCTAGAACCTGATTACTGTACGAACAACCAACCATCCATTACATCCAACGCATCACAAATACAACCCAGAATACTCAGCCACCCTTCCTTCACACCTCACTTATAAATCGCCTCTCAACAGGCCCTTCTTCCAAGTCACAACCATGCCACCATGAAGAAAAGATCTCGCGCCTGCGAAGCCTGCCAGGCTCTCAAAGTCAAATGCGAACCCTCACCAAACGACCCATCAACATGCGAGCGCTGCACTCGCTTCAGTATCACCTGTGTCCCTGCTGCTAGGAAATGGCAAAGAGATAGAATCTCTGAGTTGGAGGAGCAGGTAAAGGCTTTGCAGGATAGGTTGGATGGCGTTTCTACGCAGGCTGCTACTTTTACCAGAGCTACTTCGGTGTTTTCGTCAGAGGGGAATTGGCCTGGGACTGCTTTGGGTTCTGATCTTGGGTTTCTGGATGCGCATCTGGATTATGAGGCGCAGGTGAAGAGTTTGGAAGCTTGTTCGTCGATGGCTGGGCAGTTTTGGTATCTCATTCCTCTGGTTGATGGGAGTTCGGCACGGTCTTGGCTGGATGAGATGAGGACAAAGACGCCTATCAAGGTGATGGCCTTGTTTGCTGTTGCTCCTTCAGATGCAGGAATCGATCCACAAACTCAAGAAGAACTACGGACAAAGACGCTCGAAATACTGGGTAAGGCGGCAGTCGGTCTCAAGAGCCCATCGCTTGATCTCATCCAAGCTACCCTAGTTATGAGTCTCTGGATAAGACCCTCTATCGACATGAACCACGGCAATCCTATCCAATTGGCACCTCTAGCCCACGATCTCTGCGTTGAACTCGGGCTGGGAGGTACAGAGATGCAAACTTCTGCTCCGGCATGGTTCTTCCGCATCCAAGGACCTCCCACACTGGAAATGCAAAAGACATGGTTAGTCTCATGGATGACTTCAACAATGGCTGCCCTGGGTCTCAGAAGAGCACATTCTTTCGAATGGGGAACTTCACACTACGAAGCACTACACGCCTTGGAGACTGATGGCTCAGACCCTCTGTTCCTGGAGCTGCTTTACATTGTAAGGCTTCACGCTCAAGTCGCCGCCGGGTTGGAACTCTGCAACATCCACGCCTTCCACGATACAGACTCTGACATCGCGGCGGCTACAAGGGCACAGGCATACGACGATCTCAACGCTCTAAGCAGCAGACCGCTTGCACACGATGCCCAGCTTCGCTTCTGGAGGATGCTAGCTGCTATCCACGTCAATGAACCAGTTCTGCACACAGCCACCAACAAGATCCTCTTCGGATCACCCTATCTCGCCGAACGCATTGGAGTACACGACTTTGCATCCCCCTCACAAATAACACCCACAACCGCAACGGCCCTACGATCCCTCGTCGAAGCATGCCATCTCGCCATTGACATCGTCCTCGAAATGGAACCCAGCTTGATCCTCAGCCTACCATCGCTCTGCTTCGGACCATCGGTGAGCTACACGTTGTCCATCCTCATCAAGGTCTTCGTGGCAGTGTCTGCACCAGGGAATACATACAGCCAGGTTAGGACTCGCTCGGACCTGCATGTCAGGGAGGCCATGAACAAGCTCATCACCGTGAAAGAGAATCTTCTCAAACTTGATCCGCATATGGGCAACTGGAATACCAGGATCATAGGATCTGTAGAGTGGTTATCTGTATGGCTGAATGACTACGAGAGCATCATCGAGCGATACGAGACGAATCTGGAAAGAGGAACAGCCGAGCAAGAAATCGACGTGCTCAGCCCCAATGGACATTTCTAGTCATCACATTCTTAATAATTAATTAATATTTATCGTATCATGTAGTTGTTCTAGAAGCTCAATTCAATGGCGAGCCGTCCAATAGTGACAATCGCTTACTAGTGTGAACCGTGCCGCATTAAATTCCCCGTCTGTCAGAGTCTCAAAATGACGTACACGACTCTTGCAATTACCGGCATTAACGAGGCAGTGCTGAATTAAGGCTGTGTCCCCCGGATAGGAATTAAGCTTGTCTATCCAGGGTCTTTGTTTTATGGGGACGGTCAATTTTTGCCGTTGACGGTTTCAACTGGAGTTTTGAGGTTGTAACGAGCAAGGTGAAGCAGTTTTGCTTACAGATTGTATTCAATCGATGATGCTTTGATTTGAGGTTATCCTTGACTTTGAAGTGAATTGGAATTTGGGATTGTGATTTTAATGTATCATTATAGCTTCATTATAGATTGATGTTGTGTATAAAACTTGGAGATAACCTCAGTACAGGTCTATCATCACTCAACCTACAGCTTCACAGTCATCTCAGCTTCAGAAACCTCTTTGATCGCTTCATAAACAACAAGTATCATCATCTTCACAATGAAATTCCTCAACCTCGCAGCCCTCGCAACCGCAGTCGTCGCCCAAAGCGACCTAGCCAGCATAATCGCATCGCAGGAAGATCTGTCCATCCTCGCCGAACTGCTCGCTCTTGTCCCTGACATCGCAGAGACTCTCGTCTCCGCAACTAACATCACCATCTTTGCACCCACCAACAAAGCCTTCAACTCAGTCCCCCGCGACATCCCTGAAGGAGAAGCCATCTCTCAAAAGAACGACACCATCGCCATTGGCGCTCTTCTCTCCAACCACGTCTTCAAGGGATACTACCCTGCTAGTGTTGCTAAGGACATTCCTGTCTTTGTGCAGTCTCTTCTGGATAGCAGCTTTGTTAATTATCGTCAGCCTTTTGGAAACTTTACTGGTGGACAGTATAATGGGATTGTGAAGGATGGCGATGATGTTGTTGTCATCTCTGGTGAAGAAACTCTTTCCTATGTGACTGAAGCCGTAAGCCTCCCTTCTTACTCAAGATATAACATATACTGATTATTTGCAGGACATCAAAATCGGTGACTCAGTCATCGTCCACAAGGTCGACACAGTCCTCAGCTTCGGTGCTCCACTTCAACTCTTCACCCGCCGCGACAACCTCCTCAACTTCAATGCTGCCGTCAACGCAGCCAATCTGCCCATCAACTTTGGCAATATCGGTGCTGACGCCTCCGGTCTTCAGAACATCTCCGACTTTACCGTCTTCATCCCTAACGATCCAGCCTTTGAAGCTATCGGTTCCGTTCTCGAGAGCGCTGATCTCGAAACGATCCAGCAGGTTCTCAAGTACCATCTTGTGGACGATGTCCTATTCTCTACGGATCTGGCGAATGTCACTGTTCCTAGCTTCCAGGGTGCGGACTTGACGTTTACTGTTGCCGAGGATGGAAGTGCTTGGGTTAATGGGGCGAAGATCCTGTTCACCAACGTTCTTCTTTTCAATGGTGTCGCTCATGTTATCGACACGTAAGTATCCCCTTACATCTCTCTCATAACTGATACTGATTATCATAGTGTCCTCAACCCTGCCGATGACCCCTTTGACCGCGCAGACATCAAGCCCGCCGCCGATGCCACCGACCGTCTCGCCTTCCCCTCTGCTACACCTGTCTCCAAGCTTCCCTTCTCCGTCATCAGCTACGCAGGTGAAAGCGAGACTTACACCACTCCCGAGCTCCTCCGAACTCTTCAGGCGATTGATGTTAGCGCTCTTGCAACCGCCACTGCTACCGCTACCTCTGATGCTGGCGCTGCTACTACCCCTACTGGCGATGTCACCCCTGTTGTCAACGGTGCCAACACCAAGGTCGTTGCTGGAGGAGCTGGTCTGTTTGCTGTTGTTGCTGCCATGATGATGATCTAAGGCGTCTGTCTGGATTTTGATATCGCGAGCTTTGTGTGTCCTTTGGTTTAATTCCGATACAGGTTTTCGCGACCTTGTATTCTCCCGGTCCTGCTAGATTAGTACTAATACTCTGCAATTTATTGTCTCTTTATACAACTGGTCTCTTTAATCATGATTGGTATTGGGCGTGACGCATATCCTAATCGGGTAATCGAACACGGAGTAAGCACCGAAGATTGGTCATCCGGACCCGAGCTCGGTATTCTTTCAAGGCCGAGGTGGATCCCGGAGTGGATCGGTCGAGTCGGACGATCCAATGTGACGTGCTGCAAGAATTCCCTCCCTTCTTTACAACTCGAATCGGGTCATTGATTTGTCATTGATTCACTGCTATAAGTCGCATAGCATACCTTTCCTTTCGTTAGTTTGTTCTAGCAAATCTTGCATAGATAACCCTCGTCTTCAATGAGAGCACCAATCCGAGCATCGTCAAGCTGGACCATCACAGCTCGTCGTCTAGCATGTTGGTCTCTCTTCATTGTCATATGTTATTTTAGTGCTGAATGGATATCAGATCAACGCGGCGCTCTTTCCCGACTGAGTACAGTACCGGCAAAAGTCTACCAGAATTACTTCCCTGCAACAAGACCGTTTAGTTCTTCGAGCTTCAAGCTACAAGCTCAATCTGCCGACATGGGTTCTCAGGGAAAGGATTTGGAAGGTCTGAAGGAGCATCTCACTTATGAGAAACTTGAAGCACTGAGAGCCTTTTGGTTTGAGCATTTGCCAAAGGATGCTGATCGCATTATTGCTGGGCCGGAGTACCAAAAGAGGTGGTTCTTCTCAGATAAGCAGTTCGACGATATCTGCGTGCAAGTCACCTATTATCCCTGGTCAACCAATTCTCTAACACGCTCCTAGCGCTGAGTTCAGTCCTATACTGGAAGCCATCCGCAGCTCAGGCGTAACATCAGCCCAAGACCTTCTCGCCATCGCTCAACCTCGCGACTCACTTGACTGGCTAAGTCTCATTATCCTGCTGGACCAAATCCCTCGCAACTCCTACCGCGGCGAAAAGTCTTCCATCTGCTTCACCTACTTCGACCCTCTGGCCGAACAAATTTCCCTCGCAGCCATCTCCCAAGGCATCCCCGACACATCCCCTGAAATCCGTTGGGTATTCTCCCATCGGAACTGGTTCTACATGCCATTAATGCACTCTGAAGATCTAGACACTCACGATCAAGCTTTAGCAGCATTTAATCGTATGAACGGGGATATTCTGAGCTTAATGGAGGGAACGGGTGGTGCAGATGAGTATGAGACGAGAGCGAGGGAGGTTGTCCAGGCGGATCCTGAAAAGGCGAAGGGTGTTGGAGAGATGAGTTTGCAGTTTGAGGAGAAGCATCGGGTTATTATTGAGAAGTTTGGGAGGTATCCACATAGGAATAAGGCGTTGGGGAGAGAGATGAGGGCGGAGGAGATCGAGTTTCTTGAGAATGGGGGTGATACATTTGGGAGCTAGACAAGAACTATACGGTCCATCACAATGTCGTATATAGAGTTAGTGTTGATATCTATATACACCAGGCGTACATTCTGCTCACATGACAATTTCATCATTTTAAATTCCAGACTCGAGACAAACAGTTGATGCATTGTCGTATTTAAATAGGCACATTAAATAAATGACACGCCGACTCATCCAAACCAATCACCATCAAAAGTGTGACAACCCTCCCATCTGCCGAGAAGCCACTAAAAGCTTCCCCCCGCCAGGGGACTTTCCTTGAGTTTTCCTAAAGAGGAAACGGGCGTGTGACGTCGGAAGTTATGGATGCAACTGATCCGACTTTAATGGGCCTCTTCAGGGCTTCACTCCACTGACAGACAACTATTTTTTACCTTGTTTGTTTACTTTCCTTTCTAAAAAACAACATACCCTTCTTTCACAAACACCTCTGGAATTATCTCTCACATTTCGCCAAAATGGTCACAACTAGAGCAAGCTCCCGCGGCGCAAGCGTAGGCCCTGAATTCGCTCCAGAATTCCACACCGAGCTACCCTCTATCCCAGCAACACCTTCAACCCGCAAAAGAAGCATCAAAACCACTTCTTCCACGACCACAAACGGCTCAGCCAAAAAGCGTCGTCTCTCAACTGACTCTCCTGGAAAATGGGCTCACATTCCCTCCTCGGCTACTCTTCTCTGGCTCGCTGTCTCTCTACCCCTCGTTGCGTGGGACTCTGGCTACGTGTTCGGTCGTCCGCACACCATGCCCAATGGATATCTCCACTGGCCTTTGTACACGCCTTATGCGCTGTATGGTCAGGTTGATTACATTTATGGGCAGAAGGCTTGGGAGGGCAAGAATGGGTTTACGGCTGCGCAGACGGCTATGAATGTTGTTGAGACTTTGATGTATCTTGTTTATCTGTGGAAGATCTTCAGGGCTGATAAGGTTGATGGCAAGAAGAGAGTTGGTGGACGGGATGGTGCTTTGGCTGTTGTTATTGGGTTCAGTGCTGCGGTCATGACTTTGAGCAAGACTGCTCTTTACTGTGAGTGAAGTGCATGGGTGTTTGGGTCACCACTAACAAGTTGCAGGGGCCAATGAGTACTACAGCGAGTTTGACAACATCGGACACAACACTCCCATGGACATTCTCACTCTTTGGATCATCCCCAAGTAAGTATCCTTTTCCAATTAGAACGACACATATGCTAACTTATGACAGTGGCTTCTGGCTTGTGCTTCCCACTTACATGATCTGGGCATTTGGAAAGGACATCATCAATGGATTGACTCTTGCTTCTGGTCAGCCAGTGAAGCAAAGAACTGCGTAGATCAAATGGTAGAAATACGAAGGGACTTTTGTATGAGTAACGGTAATGAGGGATGACTTGACGATGAGACGGTCGTACATATCAATTGATCACATGAGTTCTCTATCTCACCAAACTTAATACCATGTAGGACAACAGTCAAACACAGTAGGATGGACCATTAAGCTTCATAATTGGTTGTAGGTTATATAATTACACTACCTAACCCTAACTAAAACCACCAGGGCTTTCCCACCAAGCATAGTAAACTAATCATCTTTCTCATCTAGACATCCAACATGTCCTATCATACAGAATATATATAAAAGGGGGTATTCGCTAATAACAAAGAAAATAAAAAAGAATACGCGTCTGGCGCAAGAATGTAGTTTTAAGACCGCATGTCAGTCAATCCTCCCAAATCAGCATACTGCTCCCAAGCAGGCATCATATCATCATCCGTCTCAGACATCTGTCCAGGACTATCCATGAATGACTGCATCGCCGCCCAATCCGCATCTTCACTCAGAATAAACGGTTCATCGACTTGTGTCTTGATGCGCAGTGGGGCAGGAAACATGCTGTGCCGTCTTGTTGTGTCCTTCTCGAAAGAGCTGCAGCTGTCGGAGAAGATGGCACTGATGGGTCGGCCATTGCGCTTGGGCACGCGGCCGATCATGCTTCTTACGTCACGACGGCGTTCGCGGCGGGCTTTGACGTCTTTGGGAACGATGGGTTCAACGTAATGTTCGATTAGGGGTGGTGTATCGACGTCCCGGGGATAGTCGATACTTTCGTTGAAGCTCTCGGGGGAGGGAGAAGGGGACATTATGCTCTGAGGGGAAGGTGATGGTGAGATAAAGCTCTCAGGGCAAGATGGAGGGAGGATGATGCTCTCGGGAGAAGGTAGAGGTAGTTCAGGACCCAGATCATATAGCTTTGATTCACAGGTGAGATCTCCTTCGGGTTCTGCTTCGAGGCTAACATCATTTGTTCCATTACCGTACCCATGAACGACAATCTCGTGGTATGTAGGTCGAGCAGGAGCAATAGATTGAGGCGGTGTGCTGCTAGGCGATTTAAACATAGCCATAGAGCGGCGGAAAGTTGAGGAGCGACTGAGAGCTTGGGAAAAGGAGTTTGAGCGTGACGGACGAGCAGGCATGACAGGGCGAGAAGGCATCGAAGCTCGACGTTCCCTCTGACCATTCTGCGTCTGCGGACGGGATTGTTGCGTGAGAGCAAAGTAGTCAATGTCAGGCTTGATCTCAATCCTCGCATCGTCTCGTCCGTTAGCTTCGTCATCTGCGTACACAGTCCAGTCCATTGGGCCGGTGACATACTGCGTCTGACGATTCAGCATATGACCCATTTCCCGTGGTGTATCCCACGGTGGAAGTCCCTCAGTCTGCGCAGACAAGCTATAGTGAGCCTCGTTAATCTCCTCCTCTTCCAATTCAGGTGCTAGTTCAGTTACATGGCGAAGGACTTGGTACGTAGCGTAGATGAGAATCCACCGCACCTTGCGAGCATCCACAAGCGACACCTTCTCCTGCTTATCAGCCTTGTTAGGAGACATGATAGAGTCCTCCTCAAAGCGCTTGTAGGCTTTCACAAGGTCATTCTGCGAAACACCAGGCTTTATCAAATTCGAAGCGTTGACAAGCGCTGCGTGAGCAGTAACCTTGCGTTCAGACCTTCGCCACGCCTTGAGCCGCGAGTTATGTCCATTCGAGTCAGGAATCAGCGGCAGAGGATGCGTTAACGTAACGTAATCATGCTGCAAGTCAAAAGACTGCACCAACTGCATAGTGCAAATTCCTCCATGCGCAGTAGGTGGCATGGTATAAGATTTGGTATACTGGTCATCAACCAGGAGATCATACAGCGCTTCGAAATCCTCGCGCATGATTCGTAGGGCAGCAGGGTCAAACACGCCGTCGTCGGGATCGGCAGTGGCTGGCGGGTAATATCCCAACTTGGCCGTGTAAAACGATAGCAGAAAGCTTCGGAACCGCTCGAGATGGGCGCGGGCGCCAGCTGCAACGCTCAAGTGCGCCTCTGACAGCTCCTCATCCAGGAAAGTTTTAAGCATAGACGACGAGCGGGTCACGCGATAGTCTAGCTCCAAATGTCTCTTTCGAATCAGTTTGCGAGTCGCGGGGTTGAGTTCCTGCTTTTCGTCAGTGGCGTCCTCTTCAACATTCCTGACTTGCATATATCACAAAACATACCATGAAACCAGGGCTTTCAAACACGTATTCGCTCATGCCTACGCAATGAGTAAACGCCCGGATATAAAGATCCCGCATTTGAAAGGACTCTGCGAGCTGCAGCATAGCCAATGCGTGATTGGGCTGGTTGGCCATGTCGAGGTAGCCCTCCTCGTCAAAGTAGTCCAGCATATCGGCCACATTATCCTCCACGCCGCAACGAAACTCGTGCATGCTGTGCAACAAGCCAATTACAGCGCTGCCAAGACTTGTGCCGACCATTGATCGTCGAAAGATCCAGGCGAAGAAGTTGCGAGTGGCCAAATGGTAGTTGAAGGCTTGAGTTTTATCTGTGTTGGGTGGTGGTGGGATGTACAGTTCGATCATCTGTGAAGGGTTCTCTCTGCTCCATCGCACGAGTTCGCGAAAGGTAGGTTTCTTTTGGTCGGACTCCCAGGCGAGGAATCTCTCGATGAGAGGATAGCATTGTGTATCGAGGAGGGCTGTGAAGGGGACTTTGAAAGATGGGCCTCTTCTTGAGTGTCCTTTTGCGTGTAAGTGAACCATACAGTTTCCATTTCGAAACCACAGTTCAGGGTCCTATTCATGTTAGATGTCTTTTGTCTGTACCAGAAGTAAATTCTTCTTACTCGACGGATATTGTTCCAGTTTGTACACGATCTCGCAGCACCATCCCACCGCATAACAGGCAGTGGTTCCTCGGATCTCCCATTCACCATGGCACTGAACCTCAGAGAACTCTGACGAGAATTCAACATGGTCGCAGGCATGGTGAAGGGTGTTTGTCGTATAAGTGTATATGTTGAGTTGGGTCCGGTCCGTCAATCCAATATAAATAAAAGTCGATATTAGCTGAAAGTGGCTGAACAATCGATGCAGATAGCCGTGTCGTCGGGATGTTGCAGGTTCTTTGTCTCTTTTCGTTTGTTTCGTCTGGTTATGTATGTCTCTCTCCCAGGGTCAGGTCGGTTTGGTTTGAGTTGAGGCTAGAGTTGCGAGAAGTGAGTTTCCGTTGAAATTATAACAGTAGAGTTCCGCTCGTCATGGCATTACATATAAACTCCCAACCAACAAAAGACAAAAAGACGTCAGGCACAGGGTTCCATGACGGGTCCTACGTAAGAATCAAGACGCTCGGGAACATCAGAGATCTCCCCTCCCTTCTTCGGTTGTTCAGGTCAGGGGGGGCTGTCATGTTAATATTCTACGGCCAAGTCTCTCTTTCTCACTCTTTTCTCTCTCTCTCTTCACCCAAACTTAAGCGGACCCTGGACCTTGGTTCAATGTCCGGGAGGACAGACCAGCCAGGGCCCCGGTCGGTCGGGGAGGAGACCTCAACCTGTGAGACATGAGCTACCATCAAGCCACTGCGTTAGTCTAGCGTTGGTGTCATCCATTCAATGGCGATCCCTGTCCGGTTTGCCAGGCTAGTTTGAGCTAGAGCTAATTATCTACAGGAAGCTATGATCATTGAGATGAGCTGGCTTTTATCTGACGTCTCTCATAAAGAGGCTTATGTCTGAACTGTTGCTGATCAGTGCTCGTTATGCATCGCTTTGAATACGATGTTGACAAGAGCTGAAAGGGAGACCCTCATGAGGCTGATGATGTTCGGTTAATCCGCCCACAGTCGTATAAGCGAGTGGATGAGTGAATAAGAGTGAGGTCGTTTCGAGGGACCCAGTTACCAGGTATTGTTGAGGCCCAGTCTCGTCTCTAAACGACAACCGAGTATCATCCCATCACATCCATACATGCCACCCACATGTAAGCCTTCGATCCAATGGAAGGGCCAACTTGACAGAAATCTTCAGGCTCGATCTGATAGATCGGAGCATCTCTAACAACAACACCACTACAACCCATTAGTCTGTTAGCTTACCACCCACCATCACAACGTTAGCATGCGCCTAGCAATACTGTAGCTCAGTAGTTTCAATGGTGTGTTTCTCTGCATCAACAATGATGTAGCTCATAGTCACACAAAAGGCAGCACAACAGAAACCTCTGAGGATCATTAAACTCATCAATTATCAATCGAACCGGACTTTCCGAACCAACAGGATCGACCATCGGGATTCTCGCTATGGAAAGTGGCTTAATTTCTTCGACCGAGGATTGGAAATTGGGTACCCTGAATTAATCTGTGACGTCTACCAGGTTTTTTCCACTCGGGAATTAAACATGGCCCTTTTTCGTTCTTCTCCATCTCCACAGCCCCAAAGTCTGGAACTTGAAGAAGAAATAATTGGGGTCTGGAGATTTCTACTACTCCACCTGGGCATGCATGCATCTTTCTTTTCTTCCTGACATGGATATCATATCCCTGGGGCTTTTCTGTATCAAGTTTACAACTGCCGCTGTTGAAGTGTCAACGGTGGTGGTGGTAAACTCAGCCGCACCGGGTAAAGAGGCGTCAATACTTGGACCCTTTTGGGGAATTCAGCCAAGCCTAGGATGGTTTGCTAAGCTGCTTGGACCAAGGGGCAGTTTAACCAGGGGCACAAGAGGCCCTAGGTGCAGATACAAATGCAGTAATGCAGCCAAGCTTAGGCCATTCAACATCACCAACAGCACGGAACAGTAGTATCCGTAAACTAAGGCAGCTAACGAGCCATTCTCTCATCATTGAGTCACTTCATCGTAAAGTTAAACTCCAGTTGCCCCGCTCAAAATATCCAATGTCGTGCAGATATATTCCTTCCTCATCCAAGGCCGAGACAAAAAAGCCAACTTTTTATCCATACAAGGCAGAAAGAACACAGATCGGATCCCGAGCTCGGGCAATTCGGTCTCGGCACAATCGAAAAAGAAAAAGAAAGAATTCAATTTAAGAGTCAAGTTTCTAACACAGACCAGCCCTACAAGGAGGGATCATCGTTGATGCCAGACGTTTGTAAGGCGGGAAAAAACTTCTTCTCACAAGGTCAACCTTGTCGGCCAAACCAGAACCAACGATCCATTTGACAAAAAACGTCTAGAGCCGTATTTGGTCCAGCTCCCGCTTTTATTGAGAGCTGAACTTGAGACGGGACACTAAAAAGCGGCCGAGGAATATTGTAAAAAGGTGTCCTTTTTTTCAGTTCAGTTGTGTGTTTCACCAAACCAACACAGACGCTGACTGTTTTGTATGAAGGAAAAAACGCCACTGTGTCGGAAAAAGTATGCATGAAAAGCCTCCCATTCATGCTTACAGTAGAGTAGGGGACGGGATACAAGTTCCTTGCAGCGTTAGTATAAACCGAGTGCTCGGATGAAGCCATTCACGGAGAGGATCGTGCACTTCTGGACCGCAGAGATGAAGAGTTTTGCATGAATAAAGATGAAGTTGAAACAATAAGGGTCTTTGGAGATGACAAGAGAAAGATGCTAAAATAAGGGTCGTAGATGGTCAGCGCTCAGTTTAGGTCGATTAATACAGAGTATTAAAGGTAGGGGTTCGGTCCAGAATGACAGCTGAATATCAATGGCGTTTCCATTGGTCTGGACTTATCAAACTATTGATGCACCTGAATGGGCGGTAATGCAGAAGCAAACTCAATCTGACCGTAGTTTATAGTATCTTGACAGTATAGCGTACTGATGCATCACAGCTTTAAAGACAATGTCTGACAGATCATCATCTACCATCTAGAAAAAGCAAAAGCCTTTAGCTATTTCAGTAGTATTATAATAGGATCGAGATTGATAATGGGTGATTTACTATACAGTAAAGCTGTAATAAGCAAATAGGCTATGTCTTGCTGTGTTGATAGCTCTAAAATATGATTGGCCCCTCACCGAATGACGATCCCACCTTAGCTCACCGAACCCCAAGACCCCAGTTTCACTACCAAGACAAAGAGCTTCCTCCAACCCAACAAGTCAAGTTGAGCTGGCGATACCATACTCAACATCACACCGCTGCAATGGCGCCCGTGATACCATACACGTACATTCAGTGTCCCTGCTCCGACAACTCACCCCCCGATCAACAAATCCCCCAGACACCAACCTCCGCTTCCGCAGACCATACCTTCGACCCCCACGATCCTCGCTCAAACTACAGCCTCTACCCGCTAGAGTACCTCCTCTACTGCGAAGATTGCCAGCAGATCCGATGTCCACGATGTGTCAACGAAGAGATCGTTACATACTATTGTCCCAACTGTCTCTTTGAGGTTCCGAGCAGTAACTTGCGGAGCGAGGGAAACAGGTAAATACATCAAAGGAAATGTTGAGAGAACAAAGGACTGACGATGCCAATAGATGCACTCGAAGTTGTTACCAATGTCCTATTTGTATCGGACCTGTTCAGGTCATGGCTATACCCAACGAACCGAAACCAGGCGCAGATCCCTCGGCGCAACCCAAAGACGAATACGCTCTATACTGCCAGTACTGTAACTGGACATCGACCGAAATTGGTATCGACTTTGAACGACCGAGTGGTATATTCACACAGCTCTCCAAGGTCAATAACGGCGGTGGCTTGAAGCTTACTGCTAAGGACCTCAAAGAACGTCGCAAGGCCCGACCAGATGAGCCTCCACCTCCGCTCGCCGACCACGAGGTTGACGCGGACCTTCAATACGCCAACTTGAAGTCATTCTACCAAGGGCAGTTGGCGGACTCAAATGCTTCCAGTGGGGTGGGTTCGCTCAACGACAGCTTGGGATTCAATTCACCTGCTGCGTTGACTAGAATTATGGCCATGTACACTGGTCATGGTCACTCTCGCAAGCGCAACGGTCCCTCGGATGTCATGCGTGAAGCTCTTTCGCCAGAGGAGGGTCTCAAGCTAGCCGATCTGGATGAATCTGCCCAGATCAAGAAACTGCATCAAGAAGGGTTGGACTCAACAGCTACCATTGAGCAAAACCTTCAACAAGCAGAAACCCAGAGATTCCAGGACGGTCTACGACCTATACCATACCTCCTTCGAACAAAGCGCTCCAAGCGTTGTTCTGTTTGCAGACACATTATCTCCAAACCAGAAAACAAGGTCACCTCCACACGATTCAAGATCAAATTGGTTGCAAAGTCGTACATACCAACCCTCACCATCCGACCCCTCAACCCTACAGTCCTACCTGTACACTCCACCCTGCGTCCCCAAATCCAAGAGGAGCCTGCCCTCAAGCCTCTTACTCCGCACCACTACATTGTCACATTCAAGAACCCTCTGTTCGACGATATCAAGGTTACACTTGCCACACCAAACAGCACGCCAGGCAGATTCTCAAGCAAAGTCACCATCTTGTGTCCGCAGTTTGAGATTGATGCCAATGCGGAAGATGTGTGGGATGATGCTCTGAGAGGTGATGACCGGGATAAGAAGCGTAAGGGTGAGGAGAGCAGCGGACAGCCTGAGGCTGGTAAGATTTGGGAGCGAGGACGTAATTGGGTCAGTATCATTTTAGAAGTGGTACCTGCTTCGCTGCAACTGGATGATAAGGTGAAGGACCAGAGCCCTTTGAAGGAGGACGAAGACATTCTGGAGATACCTATGTTTGTGAGAATGGAATGGGAAGCTGACTCACAGCAAGATGTTGTCGGCGGAGCATCAGCCAAGGAAAAGGAAGGCCAGGAGAAGCGGGAGCTTGCTTACTGGTGCGTACTGGGAGTTGGACGCATCGGAAACCATTAAATTACTTTACGTTTACGTAGACATGCACATGAGACACATAGATTTAGATACCCAATAATTGGACAAAGTCATGGACGGAAGAAGTGTTTAGGTTGTCTTGTCAAATCATACGCAGCTTGTACCATTTATCAAGCTACTTTCTTTAAAGACGCCAAGCCCCTTTTTTGACCAACCAACAAAGTTTTAAAAAGCACTCCCAGCCCTGATTGATGAAGACATTTGGTTATTTTTCTTCTTCAAGTTCTCTATCTCATCTCGATAACGCACCGACTTAGTAGTCAGCGGGACCGCTCTGAGGGAACTCGAAGTTGACGTTGCGGCCTGTCAAACGGCGGTAGACCTCAGAGTAGGTGTCGAGGCGGTAGTCAACACCACCACGCTCCTTCTCGTCGAGGATGACCTTGAGGAGCTTGGAACCGTCCTCCTTGGTGCGGACGCGCTTGCCGACGATCTCGACGGGGTAGGTAAGATCCTCGAGGATGGCGTCGTGGACGGCAGTGAGAGTTCGCGAACGGGGTCGCTTCTGCTTCTGGGTGTTGCGGCTGCGGGCAGATCGCTTGGGGCGGGGCAAGATGCGGCGAGAAGCGAGGATCAGGACGTGGCGGTCAGAGAACTTCTTCTCGAGCTCACGGGTGAGACTGCAGGTTATTAGTATTGGTCATCAGTGTCAGGATAGGGAATATCTTACCGCTGCTGGACGCGGTGGAAGCCCTGCAGGGAAGGGACGGGGACAAAGATGACAATAGCCTTCTTGCCGTGGCCAACCTCGATCTAATCAAGATCCCAAGTCAGCATGCGAGCTCCAGGACGAAACCTTGGACCGCTTCCCGTCCTGTTCCACAGAAGTCAATGATACTCCGGCTGAGCACTACCTCCCGCCTCAAACGACATGGAAAAGATGTAGCGCAAACAATCTCCATCTCTCAAGTCTTCAACATCTCTCGAAAATTGTCACATCTTCGGAAATCTTCTCGACGTTGCGAAAGTATAGAAAAGTGTGTGCGCCGCGGGTCGTGAGGCGGAGAGGAAAGTGGACGCGGGACAATGCCACGCCATTGCCATTGCAAGACAGTTTCTTGTGTGGGAACAGGATTTCTCGAAACGAGCACCTAGGTTTTTTGGATATATCACGGTATTCTCACCTCACGGGCAGAGACGAACTGCAGAGGTCGGAGGGCGACCTTGAGATCGGAGGTGTTGGACTCGAGGTCGTAGAGAGCCTGAGCGATGCTGGTCTCAAGCTCGGAGGGGTTCTGCCTCGAGGGGCTGTTGGGAGCGATCTTGTTAAGGGCCTGGGCGCTCATTTTGACGGCTGGTTCGACTACGTGAATTGACGACGACGGAGTTGAGTGCTGTTGCGAAGGCCGTTGTAATTTTTGAGAGTAGCTGGCACGGCAGAGTGGATTGTCGCTAAATTGGGGCTTTCAAACCCTGTGCGCAAATTTGGATGGTCCGTGCGTTTTGTCGGCAATCTGGTTGCCTGAGGCGTAAATCTGGATTGAGCTCCAGTTTGAAGACAAGCCCGCCCATCGCCATAAGTGGGGCATCCCAGAGAGAACCAGGAGTGGAAATCACATCACTTACACGGCATGCTTCTTCGTGGCTTGGTACAGTTCAAAGTCATGAAGTAACTCGTCGCACGGCATCTTGAGACTTTGTTCGATCTTCATGATTTCTAATCAGAATCAGGTTGAATCTAAGACCTGAATGTAGT
Source organism: Fusarium citri (assembly GCA_004367485.1). NCBI lineage: Eukaryota > Fungi > Ascomycota > Sordariomycetes > Hypocreales > Nectriaceae > Fusarium > Fusarium citri. Next base: position 66,560 of record QHHH01000052.1, read on the forward strand.
ACAACTAATTCTGTTCAACCACACCTAAAACTACTTCAATGGTAGACCTCTTCTCCGAAAGGTCCGACAACTAGTCGTGATGAAACAATGCTTCGTTTACAACTGATCATACTAAGAACATGACTTTATCCGGTTTTTAATGTTACACGTTTAACCCTCACCGCCCTCAGGGTCCTCCTCATCCTCGTCACCGAGCTCCTTATCAACGTCCTGCTGCACCTTCTCGCCTGTGGTGTCCTTGGCGATCTCGGCAGCCTTCATACCGCCAGCCGTGAGCCACAAGAAGTGATTTGTCTTGAACTGGTCGATCTGGTTAAAGAACATGTGGAACCTAGATATCCTGTTAGTGCCTTGTCCAACTACTGCATACGTTGGTACTTACGTGTTATCCTTCTCCTCCACACTAAAGATACGGGTGTAGATATGCTTGTCCTTGAAAGCTTGAATCTTATCTTCATACTTGTCAAAGTCAATACCCTCCTTTCCAAGTGACTCGGTTGCCTTTCGGTTGTAGTTTTCGAAAACGGGTCGCTCAAGTAGCAATCCGAGACCAGGGGCCTTGGGAATGGCCATCTTCTGGTTTTGATAGCTCTCCTTCATACGCTCCATGGGGGTACCGCAGCGGACGATCAAACTGGCCAGACCGACCATCTTTCGGATCTGGTGCATCATGAAGCTCTGGCCGTGAACCTTGAGGGACAGCCACTCAGTGTCGCCGATGATGATAGGCTTGGGGTTGACAACAAATGACTTGATGTGTCGCTTAGCTGAAGCATCGAAGTAGGACTTCTGAACAGTGTAGTTGTGGAAGTTTCTTGTGCCCTTGTACATGTTAAGAGCCTCTTGAAGGCGGTTCAGGCGCTCAGTGCTAACTCGGTATCGTCGCTTCGCAGCCATGTACGCCGCCTTAATATCGCGAAGGGCGAAGTCGACAGGACCGAGCTCACGGTTCTTAGGCTTGTGGCTCTCCAGAACAACACCGGGCTGTTGAGCCTCGGTGTCGGGAGTCTGGTCCATAGCTTCTCCAGCAGGTGCTTCTGTGGCAGGCTTCTCCTCTGCCGGTTCAGCATTGTCCGTCTCCTTTTCGGCCGCCTTTCGTGCAGCCATCTCTTCATCGTCTGTGACGTGAACCTTCTCCAGCACAGCAGCTCTGGTCTCAGGGTCTAACCGAGCCAGGATGGGCTTGATCTCCTTCTCTTCGACCTCAGTCCAGAAGTCTTTGACATCCGCCATTCTAGCAGCCAACTCATCCTCGACACCGTGCTCCTTGGCCAGCTCAACCAACTTTTGACCCATGAAGCTCTCAGGGTGAGGAGGAAGAAGGCAGTAACTAGGCATAAGGTACTCGTACCATCTTGAGTCGCAAGTCTGGTAACAGCTGAAGGCGTTGTTGGTTCGCTGGATGCCCCAAACTCGGATCTGTTCTGGTAGCTCGGCGTTGATCTTCTCGACGATATCCTCGTCCTCGATGATGAGCTTCAAGCTAATAACGTTTCCAGCAGCATGCACACCCTTATCCGTTCGGGCGCATCGAACAAGACTTGACTTCTTGGGGTCGTCGGCGTTGGCCTTGGAGATGGCGCTTGCAGCGACAAAGGCTTTGAACAAGTCGGCCTCAATGGTCTTCTCGTTGCCATTGACTTGCATTCCCTTGTAGCCAGTTCCCGCATAACCAATCATAACAGCAACCTTTTTCTTGGGTCGTCGTTCCTCGGCAGCAATCTCATCCTTGGAGAATGGGTTGTTGCTCGTATCGTTATCGCCATTCTTGTTCAGTTTGCGACGCTTGAACTCCTTGAACTCATCGTTCTGCTTGCGCTTATCGCCCTTCCCACGACTAATAACTAGTTAGCACCGTTGGCGACTGTATTCAATCCATCAATTGATAGGAAGACTTACCCCCACTCTCCTCGTCCTTTCTCTGTGCGTCCTTTGCCAGGCTTTCGGTGATCGTGGCGCGGGTTGCGACGATTGCCTTCATTGTTCTGAGAAGCGGCATTGGAGTCGCCTGACGGGCGAGAATCGTTTGCGCTGCTCGCGGCAGTAGTTTGGTTATCCTCGGCCATATTTGCATCTGTTGCGACAAAAGTAATATGTTGGATGGGAGAAGGAAGGTGTATGCTAGCTGTCGCGCTCGACACTTTTTTTGGTGGAGGAGATTTTCGATGCGGGTGGGTGGGGCTTCCCGTTGCGGTCCCGGCGGGGGATCTCGTCATTCGTATTGGAGCTACCCTGCATCGAAGTTGCCGTATAAGTGGAATTCTCAAACTGAGGTTATCCTTTACAATGTTGTTCAATGGTAGGAGTTCTCTACTTTATCAATGGTTATGAATAGCTTGTTTCTTTAATCTGATTCTCTATCGTAAATCATATAGTATATTGTAAGAGACCGTGTTCCTACACTAACCAGCTTTCATTCACAGGTAAGAGAGCAAATGGATGTACAAGCCATCAAACTTTGGTACAATGACTATTGCTCCAAGGAATGCCTTCATATTCTCAGTTGAAGTCATTTTGCCATTGTAATATACATAGAAAATCCGTATCGGAATAATTTTGTTTGTCTACTGATGTGTTGCACCAACGCACTTCAGTTCGATACTGGCAGTTTGGCGAGGTCCCCCTCTTGTAAGCTACTCAACAGATCTGTTGTAAATCTTTCTACCTTGAGAGAAACACGAAACATGGGGTTGAGATGACAAGCGGAGCAAGCTCCTCGACTTCAATAGTCAAGCAGACCATGAAGAGCCATTGCAAGTTTTACCATAGGCTGGTATGTCAGACATGTCCAATTCCTTCTCCTGAGGCCATGATGGAAAGATATGAGTAGGTTGTCACAATTCGAAGATACAGGCAAGTTATCAAGATTTATTCCATTCCAAAACTTCTATTATACATATAGATTCGCTTATAGATCGCTTTCATGCTTCAATAATTCGTTTAGACGGAGCTTGTGCCGTCATCAGTGGGAAGGCCCTCCTCATCACCAGGCTCCTGGTAAGTGCCGCTAGGCTGAGCAGCACCTCGGGTGCGCTCATCAATGATGTTGCTCTTGTCGATGGCATCCTTCTCATCACGCTCTGTCATAATGTTAGAAGAGTCCAACTGAACATGGAAAAGTCTTTGACATACCAAGCTGAGCGTCAGTGTCAGCCTGCTCGGCGTCGATGGGGTCCTCAACTCGGTCAGAGTCGGCCTGGACAGCAATGGGCTGGTCCTTCTCACCAGGGCGAGAGACGTAGGAGTTCTCCTCGAAGGAGGCAGAAGGGGCGTTCTCAAGGTTGGACATGATGATTGTTGTTTTGGTGGTTTGGAAAGGTGGTTGTTGGAGTTGTGGTAGTAATTGAATGATGATACTGAATTGTACTGAGGATAAACTTCTCTTCTCACTCGAGAAGAGCTCCCATCTTATACATCTCAGCTCTTCCCCTGAATTGTCGTATCTTTTTTCTTACTCCGTCATTGTTCCTGTCGCAGCTCCATCTATCCATGACGACATTGACTGATAGACACTTCAATGAATCATCTTCACAGAACCAACAGCCCAGCCCAACTGCAAGCACTTCCGAACCCGATCTCTAGTGCCCCTGATCTCACCCATCGACCAGGGACAATCTCCGATCCGCAGAGCTTAATCACATTCTATCGAGATCAGTCACCATGTGGCAGGGAGGAAGTGATGCAAGTGGCAATAACCCAACCGCGAAAGATCCGCGTTTCATCTAAATTCGACGCGTTAAGTGGTCGTTTCGTGATCTATTGTCTGGTGGAGTTCGATCTTGAATGTCGTTAATGAGACAACGGCTGGGGAGTTTGTGAGCTTCATCAACGATCTATGATGCTGAGGTGCTGCTAGCTTCTTTACATCGAGGTCAGTGCTTTCATGCGCCGCTGGTGTTAGTGGACGATGAGATAGCGATTGACAGAAGAAGCAAATTAGTGATAATAAATAAACAATGGTTCCGCCATGAATTATTGATACGATTATATCATGGATGAAGTCATGGCAGTAGGGCGAAGGTTGAGTGAGAGACAAAGTTGAAAACACCAAACGCCACATCGCAACTGTCGCGACTTTTCACTGCAATCTTAACCCCCTTAGACATTAGCCATGGATGGGTTTAGCTGGTGTGTAGGCGAGCAAGCTGTTTCTGTGTGCCATGTAGAGATTCTCAGTGAATAACTGATCAACGTTCACTGCAATTTTAACCATCACCAGGCCAGGCCTTGAGCCAAAGTTGCAGATCAAGATCTCGTATAAGGAAGGCCCCATTAACACCATGATTGAACAAGCTAAAAAGTATAGAGATCGAGAAAAATAGAGACAAAAGCAAAAAGACAATTCTTTGATGAGACTGGGACTCGAACCCAGGAGGATTGCTCCACCAGGAAATTGGTGTTAAGGTTAACCTTAACCTGGCGCCATAACCAACTCGGCCATCTCACCGAATTTGTTGTTGGAGCAACGGTCGGGAAAATCAGTTCATGTACGCTGCTGCAGCGAGATCAACTTCATCTTGGTATAGGGTGATGATCGAGTTGATATGCATGTCTAACGAACCGAATTGCTGGGACAGCTTATGGTGGTCAGCTTTCATTAATCTGACTGCATCATGTATGGCCTGGCATATCTCTAGTCACTCTAGTCTGTACACATATGGCACTGGTTCACTTGTGTTCTTGAATCCTATGTATTCCTTCTGTGGGCTTTAGTTTGTTATCATGAGTGTAAGTGAGCGTGTCCTTCACATGCATCACAACACCGCACCTTGCTTGAATCCAGTTGCAGGAGAACTGAAGCATCAAGATGAAAACACATCAACTTCCTGTCCACTAGCTTGCTGCCAGAAGCCTTGACCCAGTTTGATTATGCACAGCGCATCGCTGATCTGCGAAGCCTGTCAAATCACAAGTCTTGATGAGGCACGGTATTTGCTTTGCTTGGATCTCACCACACCGACACAGAATGTCGTCAGAATTTAGATTCAGACAACAGACAAAGTTCGTTGAGTTTGAGAACGCTATATTGCCGGCCCAATACTGATGAAGAAATGCCCGAGGGTAAATATCGATACCCTCAGACATGACGATCATCGGGCACCTTCGTGTCAAGTACCATTCTTGATATGACAGGTCAAGACAGATGGACTGAGAACAGCGCCCGGCAGGGTACTCATCTCATCCAGTGAGTTGGCGCTGCAACGCGATGCTCAGATTATGGTTTAACGCCATGGCTTCACCTGTGATGATGTGCTCAGTGAGTCAAGTGAGCAATGAAGTCTCGAACTGCTCACGAAACAAGGTATTGGCTGATTAATCAAATGACAATAGAGTGAGTCAAAACAAAGCTTCGGTATGCCGAGGTTCGAACCACTCTCATTTTTCGTTGTTGTGGTTGTTTGTAAGGTGGCTCTCAAGGTTGATAAGCCGTCAAGGTGAGTATACGGATGTACGGAGCATGACTCAATTCGGGAGTCGGAATGGCGAAAGAATATTGATTACAAAGATAGATCTGGAGTTCAGTAAAGATCCAGTTTATAAAGTAAAATCACGACATTGGGAAGCAAATTCTAGAACAATGAATCGATTTTTATTGTGGTGCTTGTATTTGAAGCAAATGGAGTCAAAACTCCAGATCGTTGAAGATATTCAGTATGGTGGCTGTCTGTGGCGTATACTCCTTCGAAACTCCAAAGTCCTGATTTGCGTTGCACCTTCAACCGTAACCAAGGCAAATGCCAGGATAATCAGGAACAGAATCAATAAAAGAGGGGCGAGAAACAAGAACAAAACAAGTCTAAGAGAAAAACAAGACGTAAAAAAGAGGAGACGTAATGTCGGATTTTTCTGACAATGGAGTCGTTTTATGTAACTGGGACGAGGCTACGGCGGTACTCAAACGCCAGGTTTATCTTTCATCTGCCGACAGCTACGCTCCAAATAGACATGAAGTGGGTGTAGAAGATGAAGCTCCGTTCATTACTGGTGAATAAGATTCCTTCTGTGAGGGTCGCGGGTCTCACAGACGAAAGGAAGGGTTCAGGTCTAATTCAGTCATGCCCCGTTTGGTCCCCATTCTTGTGCATGACGGCGCGAATAGCGTCAAGTCCCCTAAATACCGTCTAACAATCCCCAGAAAGAACCTGTTGTTGATATTCAAACCTTCAAAAAAAACATCTGATAGTGAAAGCTTCAAAGTGGCAAATGTCGCCATCTGATCTCTAAGCAGAGCCGCCAAGGGAAATAATTAATTGGGCTTACCGACTGCCGTTCTGTACTGTGTTGCAGATCCACTGTTTACAGTACAGTAGCGTTCAGCTATCCGCCCGATCGGTTGCTGATAACGCCATTCATGGCCCAAATTCGAAAGAGATTGCTGTGAAATGATTGGAGGAAAGGTCAATGCTCGACGCCTCAGGGGTTGCACTGGAGGATCATCGACTGCATACCGCCTGCAATGTATGTACCTAGCGATAGTATCGATCGCACGAATGGATATACTTGTACAAGAAGTCAGGTAAGATAACAGACAGATAGTCGCGACGATAGGGAAGAAGGCCGATAAGGTATACCCGTGCCTTGCTTGTTTTACTGCCAGTCTAGCGTAGCGTTGATGGAACCAACGTTGAGGAAGGACCCTCTTTCGCATTCCCCCACCATTTCCATGGAAGGGTTGGGTGGTACAAAATGGGAAATTTGTCACTTCGATTCGGAAAGAGAGGGTCCCTCCCCGACGACCCGAAGTTCTTTCCAGTCTCTGTTCTGGTATTATCAGGGTTGGATTGCTTTGCCTCCACCAAACGTCACATCCTCTCCCACTTACACCTTGCACACCGTTTGATTCAACTTTGTCTTCGGCATTCATTCGTTACAATAAAAACAATAAGCAAACTAAAGTTCCTCTCGGAGACAAAAGAACAAATCATCAACAAGCTCACCTCCTTCCATAATCCAATTAGCGTCTGCAAAGCCAAGAACTATTGTCGTACAGTCGGCGACCGGGGGTCTGAGTCTTTCTCAAAGTGGACCTTGGGCATAGTGCTTTCGAGACTCAGCACGCCATCCACCAGTGACTTTGCCTCAGATTAGGTTCCTCCCCCAGACCACAACTCGACTGTCTGTCATTCTTCCCTAGACTGCGATTTCAGCCAGGGAGTTGCGATATCTATCCTTATCATCGCGCAACTCTTATACTTACCCCTGGTACTACCCCGTACCTATTTCTGCGCCATGGACAGCACTTCGCTCGTCAACAGTCATCGGCATTCCTCCGACTCTGACGCATCCCCCGAAACTTCAACTCTATCTCTAAATCCAATGTCTACTTCCACTTATACTGTCTCTGAGTCGACAACAATCCCCATACAAAGCCATGCTCTTGTATCGACTGCGGGACTCGAAACGACCTCGCTATCTCCCTCTGCTGCCAACGGTGGCTCATTGAAAGCCACCAATATCGACTTTGACACCAAACAGCTTGAGGACGAAGCACAGCAACAACCTTCCAAAAACAACTGCGACCGACATCGATCCGAACAAGAAATAAACCCAAGACTCGTCAAGATGCCTTCCGAATTGGTCGGTAAGACCGTCAGTCCGTTCCTCAAGGAACACATTCCTGGTCTTTATGCACCCTTCGGCAAGGCCAAAGCTGCAATGCCTCTATCGCCTCCCAGCACACTCACCACAATTCCTAAAAAGGATCCTAACAGCAAGTTCTGTTACCGCCATCGACCTGATTCAAAATGTCGACGTGCTGCCGACGAGTCCAAGATGGGCTTCATTCAAAGTGTGAGTACCTCTCAACAAGCTCAGCTTGGTCGCCATGCCGATCGCGGAGACAGCTCGATGCTAATATTTTGTCACTAGGAACTGAACAGTCTATCTTCCGCCGATCAGGAGGCCATCACCCATGTTTGGTCTCTATTCTCAGCTGCTCCCTCAAAACACCGTGACTTGATGTTGCAGGGCATTATTACACAATGCTGCTTTCCTCAACTCTCTACTGTGTCGCGCGAGGTTCAAGAGCAGCTCAAGATCGATTTCCTTGCCGCACTTCCTACCGAACTCTCCTACAAAATCCTATCCTATCTCGATACAGTCTCCCTTTGCAAAGCCGCTCAGGTCAGCCGTAGATGGCGAAACCTTGCCGACGATGATGTTGTTTGGCATCGCATGTGCGAGCAGCATATTGACCGCAAATGCACCAAGTGCGGCTGGGGCCTGCCCTTGCTCGAACGGAAAAAGCTCATGGCGTGGAGCCGCCATCAACAAGTTCACCGACAACCGAATGCCGCCGACGTGGTAGAGATCGACGACGAGGCTGAGACACAGAGCAGCGATTCACGAAAACGCCAAGCCGACGACGAACATGAACATGAAGATCGAGCTACCAAGCGCTCTCGGGCGGTTGTTGAAACCAAATCGCGACAACAACTTGCGCAAGAGCGCAAGTTTCGACCATGGAAAGACGTTTACCGGGATCGCTTCAAGGTGGGATACAACTGGAAGACTGGCCGCTGCTCTATCAAGACATTTAAAGGTCACGACAATGGCGTCACTTGCCTTCAGTTCGACGACAACATCCTTGCGACCGGCTCTTATGATACGACCATCAAGATTTGGAACATTGAAACTGGAGAGGTTATTCGCACGCTGCGCGGCCACTCTTCTGCAGTGCGCACTCTACAATTCGACGATTCCAAGTTGATTAGCGGAAGCTTTGACAAGACCATCAAAATCTGGAATTGGCAAACCGGAGAATGCTTGAACACACTTCAGTGCCATAACGAGGGCGTGTTGTCAGTCCACTATGATGGCTGCACTCTAGCATCGGGCTCCATTGATAAGACAATCAAGGTGTCCAGCTTTAAGACCAAAGAGACATTCTGTCTACGAGGTCACACTGACTGGGTCAACCATGTGCGCATCGATTCGCCCTCCCGTGTTGTATTTTCGGCATCCGACGATCTCTCGGTCAAACTCTGGGACATTGAGACGCGGCAATGCATCAAGACATTCCTTGGTCATGTTGGCCAAGTCCAGCAGGTTCTACTCATGCCCGCTGACTTTGAGCCTGATGAGGTGCCCGGATTGGATAACACAGACACGGCTTCGGTGTCGAGCGGTCGCAGCAACACTCCTCCTGCAGCGACTTCCGAACAAACTGTGGATGAGCGCGCGTCATTTGGCTCGGGGTTCACCTCCGACCCCAGCCGGCCTCTTCCCCCGCGCTATATGCTCACGGGTGGATTGGACAACACTGTCCGCTTGTGGGACACTGTTAGTGGCAAGTGTATCCGCAGTATGTTTGGTCACGTCGAGGGCATTTGGGGACTGGTCGGCGACACTCTCCGTGTTGTCACTGGCGCTAATGACTCCATGACCAAGATCTGGGAGCCTCGCTCTGGCAAGTGTGAGCGCAGCTTCACTGGACATGCTGGCCCTGTTACCTGTGTTGGTCTCAGCGACAGCCGCATGGCAAGTGGCAGTGAAGATGGCGAAGTCCGCATATACAGCTTCGAAGGCGAGCGTGTTGAAGAGCGCGGCACACCTTCATAAGCACAACCATGGACGTCTTGTCTGTGGTGACAATCATCTTCTTTTCGAAATATTTATGACGTACAAAGATACCAAATAGCGTTGATATATGGGGGACCACAATTTGTGTCTACTCATGTTTATCTTCTGGATTTACCCGCCTTTGATTCAAATGGTAGCGGGAGTATTTTACATGCGACCAAGAGTCGCTTTTATGGATGGATTATTGCATTCAACGGAGTTGGAAGGGATCAAACAAGTCTTTGCTCAGGCAGGCACAAAATTCCTTGGAGTTATTGTTTACTTGATGACGCTTATACTGGGAATTCCTTCAACAAGAATGGCCCAACAAATGTTTTAGCTGCAGATGAAGTAGCTGTATATGCTACATAGTTGGCACTGCAGATTCTAGATAAAATGAAATGAGAATATGTATATTGTACAAAGTATTGGTACCTTGATCTTGTGTGATACCGTCCAGGGGGTTGTGAAATTAGTGACGGCCCAAGTTTGCCGTATTGATACACGTCTCAAGGTAGGTATCAGAAGAATTGGCTCCTGGAGACATAAGAGACGAAATAATTTGGTAGGTTACTTTATGATATTTTAGGCCTGTAATTAGGCCACTTTATGATGGTAAGCCTTAGAGAACAATTCTTCTATTACCCACCTGCCTATGAAAGGGATCACAGCGTCCTCCATTGATGAGCTTTCGATCACTTTATTGTGATGTAAATGCTCCCTGAGATACACTGCTTCTTAATATAGATTATGAGAGTATTCGTTGCTTCAAAATGATAGCATTGCAAGAGCTCATCAGATTATTACGTACCAATGAATGAATAGTAAATGCAGAGGCAATTGTTAACACACCTTCCTATTGTCCCTCTGTGTTAACATAAGCTGCCCCCTACTCTTCTGCCTACGTATTGTAAAGCCCATACCGACTAATTCATGAATAAATCTCCGTTTGCACAGATCCGTGCATCTCCCCGAAATGATTTACCGATACTGCATCCTCCCGCCTGCTTCTCGCACTCAACTGCCCTGACCCTTCCCTTTGGTGATGCTGTGTTAACTGCAAACAACGATGCATTGCACCTAACAGCAATGATTCGGGAAGAAAGTTCGAATTTGAAGCTATATAGAAGCTTCTCTATCCGCTCTTCCTTTTTTCTATCGGTACCCTTTTCGGGAATTGACATCGGTGAGTTTTCTTGGTATTGGAGAAGAGTTGAAGTTGATGATATGGCGGACCAACATGTGTCAACCGGTTCGATACGTTTATCCTACTTGCGGCCATCCCGTTGATCTTGACGAGGCGATTTGGACGCTTGAGAGATGTCGCCGTGCGCACTGTTACAACAGGGATTGCTGGATTCCGAATGATGTTCCTGAGGATCTGATCGAAGAGAAGCCATGGCCTTATGGCGAGCTCACTGAGCCTTGCTACATGCCTCATGAGCCACAATACGACTTGAACGATAACACGACTGTGGTTTCTAGCCCCGATGCGGATGATCAAAGCTATCCCTTGAGCCTTTTCGAGGATCCGGTTCTCCAAGATATACGAAAACAGCACGATGACACCGACGACCAAAGCTCTCTCATCTCCTACGTCGGAGCCATGTCCTCAGCCCCTACCACTCCTGAACCCGAACCAGAATACCTGTATGAGAAGGAAATTGATCGCATGATTAATCAAATCCTCTTCGGAGTAGCCTCTACCGAACCCGACATCTTTGTCCTCGAAGACAAACTCGAACTAGACGAGGAAGACTTCATCCTCCCCGAACTTTCTCTAAACGAAGAGGAACTCCGCAAGTACGAAGCCACTCTTGCTTCCCTGAACGAAGAAGCTACAGTCATCTATTTCAACAAGGTCATTGCGCAGACTGCCGAGGAGCTTTCTTTTGCGGGGGTGGAAGATAACCATGAATGGGAGAAGGTGCAGGCTGTTGAGGCGCCTCTTGAACTGGGTCGTTTGGATGATGACATGGATATTGATGGGTTCTTTGAAGGTTGGCTTTCTTGATAAATGAGCGTTACGAATGCATTGGGATGGGAAAATTCGGGCAGTATAGGCGATGGGTTATGATCATGGGCTTGGAACTGGCCTTTGGAATTGGGTCTGGGTCTGGGTTTGATACAGGACATCTTGGGCGTAGGCAGGAATCTTGCTTTACAGTTGCTTTGGGTGGTGAATTGGTACATTGGTCTTTAACTCGTACATGGGCTTGCTACAGTACATAGAATAAACATAAGCTTCACTCACCAGTGACTCTTGCTATCTTACAAACCAGCTCTGGTCTCATCATGGCATCTTCACTCGACATATCATGACATCTCAGTGTCAAGCCATTTATCGCTTTGAATGCATGTCAATTAGGGCTAGCAATCATAAAAATACATAACAGCCGGGCATCAATAACAAATGAGATCCAACCCTTCAAACGCAACACTCCCCCATTCTTATACTAATTTTGTTGTTCGTGTCCTGCACCTTTTGCACACCTTCTCTTCGGTCCATTCTTGTAATTTTCCTCCGCGTCATCCATGGCATTAAACGATCGTCAGGTCATACAGGGTATCGCCCAAAAGAATGTTCCTCCTGGTCGAGTTGTTTTGTTTACAGCTCATCCTTGCGCTGGAACTTCTCCTTGGCGGCTTCGGTAGCGCCGCTGGCAGCGCTGCCAACCTTGTCGGCGGCAGAAGCGGCAGCTTCATTGGCCTGGCTTCTGAGGCTCTCAGCGTTGGCAGCAGCAGTAGCGTAAGCTGCCTTGAATCGGTTCATGACGCTGTCAGTAAAAGCGGGCTCCTTGCCGCTGATGAGCTCGGAGACAAGTCCACTCATAGCTTCGTACTGCTTCATGGCCTCGGCAGAGGCAGTGATAGCGGAGGCAGCAGCAGCTTCAGAGGCAACAGATGCCTTGTCGGCAGCAACGCCGGTAGCCTTGGAAGCGACGGAGCCAGCGTCACCCCAAACATGCTCGTACCAGGCGATCTGAGTAGGCTCACCATAAACCTGGCCACTGATTTGGTCAACGACGCTGTTCCAGGATTCACCAATGAGAAGACCAGCGCTAGAAATTTGCTCGTTGGCCGCATCGACAACAGAGTTGACGGTGTCATCCACAGCCTGGACGACTGACTTGACAGTGTCATCAGCGGCTGAGTAGGCGGATCCAGCAGCATCAGCAGCCGCTTGAGCAGCTGAAGCAGCGGACTCCCGAGCCACAGAGGCAGCAGAAGAGGCGGATCCAGCAAGGTCGGTGGGAGTAGGGGTGGCAGTCATAGACGAGAGAGCAGATGAGGCACCGGCCAGGAATTTAGAGTAACGGTCCTGGGCGAGACCAAGGCCAGCGTAGTAGTTGGCCTTGGCTTGCTCGTAGTACTTCTCAGGGGCAGAGGAAGGTGTAGGTGTGGCGTATCCTGCAGCAATGAGAGCACTCTGGTACTGGATCTCAGCCCAAAGTCGGCCCTCGTTCAGTCGCTGAGATGCAATAGACTCGATGCGCTCCCAGTTGAGCCAGTCGGGGACAGTGGTGGTAGCAGGCATCTGCGAAGCGGCGGTTGTAGCGGCCGACTTAGCCTTGTCCAACTGATCACCAGCAGCAGAGACTGCCTGGTCGTAGGAGTTTGAGACAGAGGACAGAAGCTGCTCATGGACGGGCTTGGGGGTTCCGTAAATCTGAGCGGAAACGACGGAGAGGGCGCTCGAGTATTGCGCAGAAGCACGAGAAACGGCGTTCGAGTACACGGACTGGGCGGCATCGGTGGCACTGGCGATCGCATCGGTATCCACGTAATCGTCGAGGACAATCTGTCGGTGAGGAACCTCCTGGGCTGCGGCGCCAAGGAAGGCAGGCTTGACTTGCTCGTGTTGGTCGGAAAGAGGAGTCTCGTCGCGATGAATCACAGGGTCCTCCTCAATCTCGACGAGTGGCTCCTTACCACCAGGCACAAGGGGCTCTTCACTACCATTGCTGACTATCGAAAAGGGGTCACCGATAAGCACTTCTGATGCTTCCGAGGCAAGGGGGGTCGACATACTGCTGTCTTCTGACTCTGGGACTTTGGTGGCTGACTCAACTACTTGCGAGAGCTCGCTCGAGGCTTCCTCGCTAACAGCGGTGGCGGACTCAGACGCTGTCGAAGAAAGGGATTGAATAGACTCGGAGGCTTCTTTGGCGACACTGCTGGCACTCTTCTCACCCTTGTTAACAAGGCTGGAGGCGTCGCTGGCGACGGATTCGGCGCTGTCTGATACGGCTGAGGTAGCCTTCTCGATTACGTTAGGTTCGTCGACAATAGATGAGGCGCTTGAGACGGCGGCTTCGGCGGCTTCGGTGGCCTCCTCGACAGGGGGCTCATAGTTCAATGAACCCCAAAAGTCTTCCCAGCTTTCCTCAACAACCTCTGCGGCTTCTGATGTAGCTTCTTCCACAACTTCCGAAAGGCTGGAGGCTGCATTGTCTTCCTGTGCGGGTGTCTGCTCGTCAGCTTCCTTTGCTGCAATAGCTTGCTCAGCAGCAAGCTTCATGGCGTCGCTATCAAAGTTGTCGGATGCATCTCCGGCGGTGACCTTCCAACGGGCAACCTCCTTAAGACGAGCCAGCTCCTTGGCGGCAACAGAGGCAATTTCCATTCCCTCGTCTTCGACTCGCGCGGCAGCATCCTGAGCCTCAAGAAGTGCTGGGTGGGTGACAATCAATTGCTTGAGCTGCTCGGTCCACTCGTTCAGAGTAGCCTTGAGCTCATGGTACTTGGCCCAGTCCTTGTAGGTGATTCCGTCAGTCCATGCCCACCTCATGCCAATCTGTTGCAGAGCGAGGTTTCTAGTCTCGTCCAGAACTTGGAAGTGAACGTCGGCAACTGTGACAACGGTTTCCTGGAGCTCCTGGTCATATTGTTGACGCCATTGTCGAATAGCTTGAGCCTTCTGCTTAATGGTCTTGCCAGAAGTTCGTACAGCAGAAACGATCTCCTCGTCGACATTGTCTCCCTGGGATCCAGCGAGGGCTGATATCTTGCTTCGCAGACTCTTAAGTTCCTGATCAATTGTGGATTCAAGGTCATCAAAGAGCTTCTTGCCCTTGGTGTTGACCTTTTCCTCAATCACACGCTTGGCAATTTCGCCTACGCGCTCTTCCAAATCAGTGGCACCCTCGTCGGCTTGTGTAGCAAACTTGGTCTGCCAGGTCTCCAGGTCCTGGGCCACCATCTCGCGGGCCTTTCGGCGAGTCTCGCTCTCATTCTCGCCGGCAGGAGGAGCCTGCACAGGGTTGATGTATTCCTGAGAACCCGATTCAACTACAGGCTTGGCGCTCTCTGTGGCTACAGGGGCCTGAGAGGAAGATGCAGAAGACTTAGCGGACTCGACAGATGCGACTGATGTGGTGCTCTGAGGGGCAGGCTTCTGGAAGGAAGAAGCGGTTGTTCCAGTTACATAGCTTGCAGGATAGTTCTCCTGGATAGACTTGGACTTATTCTTGTAACGTCCTAAGCGCTCACCAATGCGAACAAGCTGGGGCTCAACGCTCTGGGCATAGACAGAACGAATGTGAGGCCAGACATTGCTGTCAAGGAAAGAGTATGTCTTGTTGTAGGTCCAGTAAGCGGTGGGAAGCGCAGTGGTCTTTGTGAAATCGGAAGCCGCGTCGTAGCCTCGAACAGCGTAAGGGTGAACGTAGTCATAACCTGGCTGGAGATATTCGTAGTAGACTTGCAAGCCGTTGGTACGAGCGATTTCATAGTATGGGCCTAGCTGCTCGCCAGCTTGGTTGACGTAGGGGCCAACAGACTGATCATAATGTGTACGTGCAAGAGCCTGGTACTTGACGAGCTGGGGTTGTCCGTTCTTCTCCCATTGAGCTAGAGTGTGCTCCCGGGCCTTCTCGACCCAAGGAGCTCCGTACTGAACAGCGTACGCACGAGTGGGCTGCCAGACCTTCTTCTCGGCGGTCTCGTAGTAAGGACGGGCGATCTCGACGTAGGGTGCTGCGTAATGGTCGTAGTACGGTTGCACCTGAGGTTGCACGGTGTTCTTAAGTTGGAAGTATGGTTTGCAGATTGAGGGAGAGGTCTCGTCGCACTCCTCAAGTGATGAGGGGCATCGGAAGAGGACAGTGAGGATAGCGGCCCATGTCGCGAGTCTGAAATATGATGGTCAGCTCAGGTCAACGTAGAAAAGCACTGGTATCTTGATGCGCTGATAGCTGCAAGGATCGTGAAAAAAGTAGCCAGCTAGCAGTAAGATACAGCGCAATGACGCGCGTGGGGAACTTACCTAGCTACGACATTGAAAGTCCACGCCAAAATACTTCTTCTCTGTTTAATTGGTCTTCTGCGGCCAGCGATAGGCTTTCCATTCGTCTTGCCGTTCATGTGGCCGTTGCCATTCATGATCGAGCCGCCGGACTCGGCCATGATAACGAGATAGCTAGACGCGCACTGCGGTCAGGAAGGTTGATGATGAAAGACGTTGAAGAACGATAGCCGATGAGGCAAGCGAACGGTAGCAAGAACCTTCGGCGACAAGCTACGGGGGAAGATGCACCGTGGAACAAAAGTGTTCTCTGAAATGAACAGATGGCCTAGACAAAAAGAAGAATCGGATCAGTCGAGTCCAGGGTTGCAGAGAAATTTCGGCCTGGGGAAGTTTTAGAAGCTTCCCGTCGGCTTCAATGCTGGCTTGGCTTTGGCTTACCTGCAACGGTGCGCTATAGTACACACAGCAGGGGTCGTGCTTTGTGCTAAAATGGAGTCGTAATGATGGAAGCAAGCGAAAGGGAACCTAGGGTGCTGCTAGGCTTGGCTAGGTAGGTCTTCCTGCGACACGCTCGAGACAGAAGCGAGACGGCAATTAAAGCGACCGAAGATACGGATAATTACAGATGAAATCAATCTGCGAAGCTCTTGGCTTTTGATGGTTTACAAAGAGGAAAGGAAAATCGGAAATAGAGGAGAAATCACTGAAGTCGCTGGTTGACGTCGTTTACAGCTGCCT
The DNA here is from genome assembly GCA_004367485.1 of Fusarium citri. Classification (NCBI taxonomy): domain Eukaryota; kingdom Fungi; phylum Ascomycota; class Sordariomycetes; order Hypocreales; family Nectriaceae; genus Fusarium; species Fusarium citri. The sequence goes on from QHHH01000052.1 coordinate 83,109, forward strand.
TGCCTTGGTCTGGAATCCTAGGAAGGTAGCTATCTAACGTTAGTACGCACATCACTTCTGTAAAGTGGTGTCATCCATCCATCCTTTCAGTACGCCATATCCCTATTTCTCCACCAACTTCTGTCGGCAGCAGATAAGCTATGCCCAGCAGTTTGCATCCTGTACTGCACCTTCGAAACAGTTGCATGGCTGCGACGTCATTGGCAACCGTCCAAGCTTGCTTTACCCCGGGCCCTCTTTGATGCCATAGACAAGAACATTCGCGGTGATTGGCTCATCGGGGTCGAGGTCAAACATAATACGTCAGGGAGGTTGACGGCTGTCAACAATGGTTAATTATCAGTGACTAGCTTTTGCCAAGAGCAGGAAACAACAGAGGCTAAGCCTATGGTAAGCTTTCTGGTTGAGTTTTGACAGCTTTCAGAGAGGCTCAGATCAGCCGCAGTGACGAACTCTGGAGTCGGTAAGAAAAGGGTGTAGGCTGTAGCCGATAGGTTAAATCATTCCCATGTGATTGCGCTATGTACTGTCCTGTTCCCGTCATGACGGAAATATTGGACCAAAGTTACCCTAAATGATACTTGAAGAACGTATAATTCTGATGTTTAATGTCGTATTGTAAACACGAAACATCTTGCCAGTAGTGAATTAGTAGTCTGACATATATACATACGTGACATCACTTGTGTCTTTTTAATGATGGATGATGGTCAATGGTAAGAGATACCCATGGCGTAGTCGACGCAAGTACGCTTTTGGGATTCACAAGAAACCTCAACCTTGGTGTGAGACCGACACGATATTAAAACATCTATGGCAAGCCTTGAATTATTCAAACATAGACAAGAACATCCTAATTAATCAAATACAATAAACATCGATTACTCTAAGAAAACATTTCCTTTTGTCCTAGAAGCTGATGACATCAACCAGCATCGTAGACACGTGAGTTCCTGCGCTTCCTGTAATCATCGGAATATTACTGACCCGACCCGCATGCAATAGGCCTGGCACTGGCACCTTCAAAGGTTGGGTCCAAGGTTCTGTGTGGGGTGGCGGTTTAGTGGCTCCTCTGAACAGCACGGGCAATTATTAACAACCACGTCTCTCAACAGTTTGGTTGACTCTGCATCTACGACTTGAAGACTTGCGACCGTTCGCAATTTCCAACGCTCAAACGAACGCGAGACTTATATGCGTGTTTGCTGTCGACCTCTAGGACGATCGAAAATCGATATTCAACAGTTGCTATCTGCATCGCTTATCGGTGGCTTTCTCCCGTTCTGGAGTCTCTTCGTCTCCATTCAGACCCCTCGATATTATCCCAGTAGCCGGCGCATGCTCCTGTCGGCCACCCCCTTATAATAAGCCCCTCGTGGGCGCGATCGATATCCCCGATTCGCTTTCGCCGAGTTAATTTTTCGTCATGGAAGACCCGACTACGAGTCCAAAGCCCAAGGGCCATACCCGGAATTCGACTCGATCCGACGACTTCCCGCAGCCTTCAGACGCCGCCCCTGGAATTTGTCGAATATGTCGAGGCGAAGGAACACCGGAGGAACCATTGTTCTACCCGTGCAAGTGCAGTGGTAGTATCAAATATGTTCACCAAGATTGTTTGATGGAATGGCTCTCACATTCACAAAAGAAATACTGTGAGCTTTGTAAGACGTCTTTCCGATTCACCAAGCTATACGCTCCCGACATGCCACAGTCTCTACCAGTGCATATCTTTATTGGTCATATGACAAGGTATCTTTTACAAAATGTTCTCGTTTGGCTTCGTGGAGCCATGGCCATCAGTGTGTGGCTTTGTTGGTTGCCCTACTTTATGAGAACGGTGTGGTCCTTCATGTTCTGGATTAGCGACGAAGGTTTTGGCAACTCTCCAACAGCATATGATACCAATGCTACCTTGGCGTCCAGCTCTGGCGCTCATCTTTCCTCTTCAGCTTTGGATGCCGATATATGCCCTTCAAGCCCCTTATTTGCGCCCACGACCACATCAGCTGCTGCCAAAGCCTTGTTTGATGGCTTGTCAGACCAGAACATTAGCGATTTTCTTGTACGAGTTTTCCTGGGAAGCTGGGGGATGTCAAGTAAGTCCGACCGACCTGATGCGGCTTCGGAGGCTGCCAACGCGAATGGATCCGGATCTGCATCTATCCCACCAACATTGCTGGGTGAAGTGGCTTTCCTAAACAATCTTACCCGCAATCCAACCATCAACCGAGCAGTAATTTCAGTCCTGGAGGGTCAAATTATCACTGTCTTGGTCATTGTCTGCTTCATCCTCGTTATCCTGGTTAGGGACTATGTCGTTCAACAACAACCAGAGATGAATATGCGTGCAGCGTTCGCAGCCCCTGAAAACCCTTTGGCACAGCAAGAACCAATGCTTGTTCGCCCTGAGGATGTGGAGGATTTACCAGGTCCAGACGAGTCAGACGACGAGACGCTTGATACCGGAGAAGCCATCGCTAATGATGTCGACTTCGCTGTCGAGGTCCAAACCGAAACACGTCGACGCAGGTCAACAAATTCTGCGCTCGTGCTTCCTGAAGGTCTTACCGAAGTTGTGCCTTCTGGGTCAAGTGGTGCTGAGGCCAGTCTGCCTACGGACATCAACCCCTCTGAGGAGCGTGCCAGTGTGTACGATTACTTGCGTATCTATCGCGAGGCCGACGGCGATCATGAGAGGATTCTGGAGATAATTCATGAAGAAGGACTTGAAGTAAAACTCGCCTACTGGGTTGACATCACCCGACGGGCTTTTGGCGAGCGGGATGCCAATGTACAGCCTGGCGAAGATTCTACTCAGGGGCGTATAGGGAGCTCTGGCTCTACTGCAGCCAGCTCTTCCAGAAAAGCTTTTACACCCGGTTCAGACGAATTTCCTACACCCTTGGATGCACCCGGCGAATCTTCCTCCAGCAAAGGCAAGGAAAAGGAGTCTGCGCCATTTTCCTCCAACTTGGAGTTTATTACGACTCCGTTTGACTCTGAGCCGCTGCCAAGTGCTTCCCGGCCTCGCGCTATTTCTGATGGCCCTCAGCTGCAAGATTCTGTGAATCCTTTAGCCAACAACAGCTGGTCATTTGCTGGTCTTCCTGTCGATACACAAGATGAACAGCCATCTGATGGAAACCGCAATCCCCGATCACCATTTTCACCCGCACATGTTGAGAGAATGATCCGAGACGATTTTGGTTCTTCAACCGGACCTACCGCCTCATCTGGTCAGAGGGAACACGATGACGATCTCCTTCGTTCATTGGGCCGAACTGATTCGAATGAATCACTTCACTCGGAGTTGCCAAGGCCCCAACAAGTTGACACTGACGCTGTAGTCGAAGAAGAGCGACCTGCTGGCTTGGTCAATAGGATGACCGATTTCATGTGGGGCGACCTGGACGACGTGCAACAAAATAGACAGCCCGCACTAGCAGCTGAGGCTGGCGAGTTTGCTGCCCAACTTGACGACACAGATGGCTGGGAAACCGAGCTTGAAGACCTTCATCCAGAAGTCCCACCCGCTGAGCCTGGTGTAGCTGAGAATCCCGAAGAACCTGAGAATGCCGCCGATCCCCCCGATGTTGGTCTTGACCAAGAAGCCATGGAAGACCTGGAAGACTTCGAGGGTGTCATGGAGCTCATTGGTATGCGTGGCCCTGTCGCTGGGCTTTTCCAAAACGCCATTTTCTGCGCGGTTCTTGTCTCTGTGACAATCTTTGCTTGCATCTTCGTTCCTTACAATTTCGGACGTGTCAGTGTATGGATTCTTGCCAATCCTATGCGCCTTGTTCGTTTGATCTTCGAGTTTTCAAAACTTTTGCAGGATGCAGCTGTCATGGCTATCGGATTCGGTCTGTGGGTTGTCATCAACCTTGTCGATATGTTTACAGGCATCATTGGAGGCTTTATTGGCGCTCAAGTCTTGACAGCGAGGAAGGCCTCATGGGCCCTCTGGACTACCGCCGGTTCCCGAGTTCTTGATTACACTTTTATGGAGATCCCGATGTCTGCTGCAGAGATGCAGAACTTTTCCGCTATCAGCCATAGTGCACTCCTCTCTGTCAAAAGCCACATCGGCACAGTCTTCACAATCATCAGCAAAACCTTGGGCTTCATACTCAGCGGTAAATTTTTGAGCAGCGACCTGTCCATCGAAGACACAACTTTGGCAGTCAACACCGCCTGGTCCAAGGTGGTCGCTCTTTCGTCTGCGCTCCTCAAACCTAACTCATGGGTCATCAATCTTGGCGAGTCCGATGGACCTGTTACTGTTAACCCTGAGCTGGCCCATTGGTCTGGTCTGGATCGATTCTGGGCTATCACAGCAGGCTATGCGACACTGTTTTTTATGGGTGCGCTCTATCTCAAGCGTGGAAGTCCATTCTCTCGAGGGCACATTCTGCAAGCTTGGGAAGCTGGTATCATTGATACTCTGCACCAAGCTAGTGGCATTATGAAAGTCATTATGATCATCAGCATTGAGATGCTTGTTTTCCCACTCTACTGTGGACTGCTCCTGGATGGTGCCCTGCTTCCCCTGTTTGAAAACACGACCTTCAAGTCTCGACTCCTTTTCACTTACAACTATCCTCTCACTTCGGTCTTTGTTCACTGGTTCGTTGGCACTGGATACATGTTCCATTTCGCACTCTTCGTGTCTATGTGCCGCAAAATAATGCGCCAAGGCGTTCTCTGTAAGATTCCCCAACACCCTCCTCGAGGACGGCGCAACTAACATAATCACAGACTTCATTCGTGACCCTGATGATCCCGAGTTCCATCCGGTGCGTGATGTGCTAGAGAGGAACCTGACCACTCAATTGAGGAAGATTCTCTTCTCGGCTTTCGTGTATGGCGCGCTGGTCATCGTTTGTCTGGGAGGCGTCGTATGGGGTCTCTCTTACGCGGTTCCTGGAGTTCTTCCGGTCCACTACTCATCGAACGAACCAGTGCTTGAGTTTCCTGTGGACCTTCTCTTCTACAACTTCCTCATGCCGCTTGCTGTTAATTTCTTCAAACCCGGCGATGGCCTCCATGCCATGTATACCTGGTGGTTCAGAACTTGCGCAAGAGGCCTGCGACTCACTTATTTCCTTTTCGGCGAAAGAAAGATTGACGAAGAAGGAAGCCTTCAGCTTGGAAATGCTCGCAAAAAGCAGGATCTGCCCTGGTACAAGACTCTGTTCTTGGAGCTGAGTGATAGGTATCACGTTGTACCCAAGACTTGGACCGACTTCTTTGATGGGGGTGATGCTAAGCCTAAGACACCTCTTAATAACAGCGAGATTCGCTCGCTCACCCGTCACAAGAACCACCTCAAGGAGGCAAACCAGCTCGTTGAGAGTGGACACTTCGTCCGGGCACCCGCTTCCGATCGTGTTAAAATCCCTAAGGGCAGAAAGGTTTTCCTCGAAGTGGACGAACATGGTCGAAGGAACGACGGCCAGGACGACTCTGACCTTTACGCCAGCAACCAATACCAGATGGTCTATATCCCACCCCACTTCCGAGCGAGAATCTTCCTATTCATCCTGTTCATCTGGATATTTGCGGCGGTCACAGGCGTCGGCTTTACCATCATCCCGTTAGTGTTTGGTCGACGAATGTTCAAGATGCTGATCCCGCAACATATCCGAACAAATGACATTTACGCATTCAGCATTGGCGTTTATCTGCTTGGGACTGCGGCCTATTTGGTCTTTCATCTTCGCAGTGTGTGTACCAAGATCAAAGACGGGCTCTCCGCTGTCCGTGCATCGCTCACTGCCGGTGATCTTGAGCGTCGAACCGCTACGGTTATGCTGCAGGGAGTTAAGCTGGTCTATACCTACTTTTTCCTTTATATCGTTTTCCCACTGTTGGTCTCAGGGCTTATGGAGCTGTATCTTGTGCTCCCTCTGCACACCTACATGCATCCTCCTACTGCAGCATCTGTTCAGGCATCCAGAGAGGGCGCATCTGAAGCCAGTCGTCATACCGTCCGTGTCATCCAAGCCTGGACGCTTGGTCTGTTGTATCTGAAGCTCGGAGCTCGAATGATTACAGCCATGTTCCCAGAGAGTCGCCTTGCCAATGCTGTTAGGACGGTAACAGGAGGCGGCTGGATGCACCCCGATGCTAGTGTCTTGACCCGAGCTTTCGTCCTACCTGGCTTGGCGATTGCTGGGGCTGCCATTTTTGGACCTCCAGCGATTGCTAGTACTTTTATCAAGTACAATTTGATCCAGGGTGCCCAGCCTGGAGAAAATGAATTGGTGGAGGCTGCACGACTTGCAATTATTTATCGACATTCCTACCCAGCTGTTGCATTATTCGCACTGCTGATCAAGAATACCATTGGCTTGGTAAAGGTATTTAACGGCTGGACCGCTCGCATCCGCGATGAGGCCTACCTTATTGGGGAAAGGTTGCATAATTTCGGTGCCGCTGCTGCAGGAGCGGGAAGGGTTAGAGGCGCATGGAGAGCTGGAGGGGCAAGGCTATGAGCAAACATGAGGGTCGGACGTCTAATAGAAAGCGATTAGAAGATCCTTTGATGGTTTTAGCGTTTTTTCTCTTAATTCTTTATCATAACTAGATACAACAAGCATGAATTGATTGAATTATGTCACTTTACTTTTGTGGAATGAAGCCACAAACATGTTACCCTGCACGAGAGTGGATATTATGACTTCAGACAAAACACAACAAAGGATTGGTTCAGGTGACACTTTAATGTACATTTGACAACTCAAAAAATGCCTCTTTTTTCCGTATCACGATAACCCCGGGCTATCGTCCCATATTACGCGAAAGTGATGAATATGTGTGCATCATATTGAATTGTGGCCAACATCTATTCATAGACCCTTTTATGAAACTCGGGTCTTAGACAAGCCAAATGGCGGACCCCTGTCACGTCACAGAGCGACAATGCGCAGCCCACAAAGTGATGCACAGAAATTCAAGATGAAAGAGTAAGGCAAGATAGGCGCACTGCAAGTCATGAATCTAGAATCACATACAGTAAAAGTGCCCTGGGTCGAATGCCAACGCATACATACAGAGGAGGGATCATGACCATAAGTCAGGCACAAAGAGTCATAGGGAGAGTCACGTGTATCTGAGACACTTGATTGCTGTCCAATAGTGGGGTCGTTGAAGGAACGAAAACGCTCTTGTTGCCCATGGTTGCCAGACGCTAGACCAATAAAAGTATAGTGCATAATGCTGGCACAAGGAGAATGGGGGGGCTGGCTGGTTCAGTGAGGTGTCGCATCAACAGCGAGGGTCACAGGCCAAACATTCAACATTCAACAACCTCTCTCGACAACCCGCCGCGCGACGTTTCCTATCCATGGAACTTCCGCTCTCCAGCGGCCGCGACTACTAACTAACAGAAACAGCACAATTCTAGCGTAGGTAGCTACTCACTGCACTTTATCGCCAAGTGCAGTTGCGACTCAGGGTCATCCATACCAAAGGTGCACTCCTAGTCTGTTTCCCTTCTGATCAACGTTGGGTCCGTCTGGGGATCGGTGAGCGACATCTTCCCGCCACCTCGACTAGGAACAGGGCGACTAACGACGATGACAGTTGCGCATTGACAACATCAAATCGCTCGACGAATTCACCGACGACTTTTTATCTTTCTTGTACCTGTATTTTCACCTGCGCCATCTTCTATTACGTCCCCCCGACATTTCCACAATAACGATCATTACCTCCTTTTCGGCTGTATCAATGCGATAAACAACATAAGCAACCAACCATCGCAACAAGATAACCTATTTACCGCCCAGCATGGCTTCTGAGCCTCCATCATCTCCGCCTGGCCCTAGTGCCACCGTCGAGGATACTCTTGGCTGGTACAAGTCGCAATACGAACAACTAGAGAGCGAACTCGCCGAATTCAGAGACTCAAGCAGAGAACTAGAGCAAGAGTTGGAGAAGGATATCGAGAGAGCAGAGAAGCAAGAACGTTATCACCAGGAAAAGGCCGAGACCTTGGGATATGAAGTGGAAGAGTGGAAGGTATGTTGACTCACGCACAACTTCAGACACAGATGTCAACTCTGGTCGGACGGACATTCTGGCTGACTCAACCGCTTCTTTTTCGTCGCACAGAGGAAATATAGGGAATCCAAGTCCGAGGCTAGCGCATCCCAGAATGCGCTCGAGAAAGAAATCACAACCCTTCGAGACACCAACCGAACTTTGCAATTGAAGCTGAGGGATATCGAGGTTGCCAACGATGACTTTGAGCGACAGGCGCGCAACACCACGTCATCATTGGAAGACATGGAATCCAAGTACAACCAAGCGATCGAGAGGGCTGTGATGATGGAGGAGGAGATCAAGATCGTTGAGCAGGAGCGTGAACAACTACGTATCGAGTCGCAGCGCCTGCGTGAGGAATTTGGCGACCTCAAGATCGAAGCCGAGCTTCTTCAGGACAAAATCAAGAAGCAGGAGTCTCGACATTTGTCAACCATCTCGACCGACATCTCTGTTCTTGCGTCACCGACTTTCGACGGCCATCCTGCCTCTCCCGGTTCTACCGCCAGCTCTCCCCTCATCACAACACCTCCCGATTCCAAGTCGCCTGTACCAACTGAGGACGGCGATACTCTTTCCGAGCTTCCTGACCCACCGTCACCTCCCATGTCTGATGTTTCTGCGCCTCTTCCCAAGGTTGCAGCTTCAAGGACACAGGGTCACCGCAGAACTGTTAGTCGCTCTCGTCTGCCTTCAGCCGACGTCAGCACCACACCCAAGCCTCGTTCAAAGCCTCCTACAGCTACGTCGGCGCAACGCGCACCTGGCAGCCGCATCTCAACTGGTGGCCAGACCACGATGCGCACTCCCCCCCAGCGTGCTGTTGGACCTCGCTCGGCTTCGAACAAGCTTCCTACCTCGAACTCGCTTACCCACATCCGAACTCTCACGGCGCAAATGCAGCGCCTTGAGGCTCGTGTGCACTCCGCGCGATCTAAGCTTCCCGGGCCGACTCGCACACCTCCCCGAGCTTCACCGCGGACCAACGTATACAGCGCCACAGCCATGCCTTCATCGGTTACGATCCGTTCTCGCAAGCGCACTAGTGGTTCCGCTGCATCTTCGGTAGCAGGCGACGAGCCTACCCCTACCATGCCCTCATCTACGTCCAAGGGAAGCCATGTTCCTCGACTTAGCACGTCTGGAGTCAGCCGACTATCATTTGGACCGTTGCCGAACCGTGGAGGTCCGGATGAGATGAGCAGGCCAAGCTCACGTGCTAGTATGACGTCGTATGCTCGGCCACCTTCTCGAGCCGCCGGCGAGGGCATCCCACGACCAATTTCACGTGCATCACTTACAGGTTCACGAACACCCATGGGCCGATCTCGCTCTTCTATGGGGTTTCACGGTCACTCAGCTAGCATCAGCCAGCTTGACCTAGAGGAAGAGGACGAGGGCGAGTTCCGAACACCAAGCCGCCGAGGTACATACTCAAACCAGAATGGTGAAGGCAGTGGTATCCCCATGCCATCACTACGTCGGCGAAGCGGCAGCCGACGGATCAGCAACGCTATGAGGTCCAGCGTATCCGGACCTCCAAGGAAACAACTGAGCGATCTGGGAGAGACATACTAAGCAGTCAAACCCACATATAGCTCTGCTACTCTTTCAGATCACCTGTGTTTCTATCATTTTATTTACTTTACAGCGGTTCGAGCGGTTCACACAAATTGGTCGCATTTTACCCTCACACATTTGATATCCGTTTCTGCAAAACATATGGGTTGGACGGTACGGCATACTTTTACGGCTGGCGCTTCAAGACGGCGAAGACGGTGTTGACGATGGTTACGGAATTCCACTTCTTGCTCTCTGGCAGACTTTTGTTACTAATACTTCTGCTTCTTTGGGTACATGGGATTTCGGCACCGGGGTTTACGGAAGTTATGAAGACACGGATGGCATTTATCAGTTTTTCTTTTGTGTTTCTAGAAGGGGAGGGAAAGGGAAGAGAGAGAATCAGGGCCTGGCCAGGTGTATATCCGAATCACATACATACAAGCCTATACCGGCTGGGCCTGGACAGACGGGGGTGTACCGCTCCGAAAGCGAGTCATCGACCGGGCAGATCAGCTTGGATGGTCTCTTTTTTCTAAAAACGGCTTGCCAAAAAGGAGCGGGTAATACTGGGGAAGGAATTGATGCGAGGCTACTCTTTTCTTACTGAAGTAAGGTTGCTCGCGGGGGGGAGGGCGGACATGCGGACATCAGTGGGGAGTCGTACGATGTCTGACAAGGCTGAGGCAGCGGCCCGAGGGCTAGCTCTGGCCTGGACTTACTATAACTTGAATTAAATATTTCCCTTTGTGCATTGGAGTTGGAGAAAAAGGAGTGGAAGACGTGTAAATACAGATTGTGGAGGCGTATGATAGATACATGGTTGATTGTACAGTATCTTAAACCTTAGCTCGAGATCTGGGGTTGGAGATGAAGCCCTAGTCTCGATACGCCAAATACATACAATGAATTCATGACAGTTTCAGAATTGACGTGTGATGCGCTGACATTTACTTGCAAAGTTTCTTATTTTATAGACTCAAGTTTGGTTTTACGTGGGATTATATTTTACTGACTTTGTCTGCAAGCTTTACGACAGTTAACAACATCCAAGACCCATTGTTCAAAATGCGGTTGAGAGGATGTACAGGTGTTGAGCCGATAGGAGCAGCGGATGCAACCACCACTCAAATCCCTATGCAAGCGAATCTGTTTATCGCTCAGTTAAGAAACCTTTCGCACATACTATCAGAGGACATAACGGTCTACGATATCAAAACACGCAAGCAACAACACGGGGCTTGACCGAACTCAACTCAACACAACGACAGCAACGTATCACCGAGCTTCGGCTCCGGGTATTACCATATCCTTTAGATCTGTTACAGATATGCCGCTATTCCGAGACGGAAGAAAAAGAAAAAAGAACAATGTTGGGGATCCGCGGACTGCGAGGCTGCGGCTCTGAGATCAACCCCGAAAAATAAATGAGTTGTCTAATTGGATGGAAGATTGGGGAACTCAACAATTGGGGAGGAGGTCCTTTTTTTTTTTCTGAGAGGAAGGGGGTGTGGGAGAAATAAGGTAGGACGCTAGTGGGAAGTGGGGGGCATTTCATCGGTCAAGAATTGGTGAATCTGAGATGTTGTATCATACCTATCTTATCTTGGAATACTGGTCTTTTGTTATGAGAGATTTGGCTGATAGCAGTACAGTACATACGTATCCTTGACATACGTAGGCTTCAAGATGCTGGGGAAGATAAGTCTGCATTGGTAGGTCTGGAGATGAGATGCCAAGACAGGGGTATTGCTTGGGCGAGGGAAGTGGAGGTTAGGCTGGACTGTCTTGGTTTAGATGAGATGAGGCTCAAGAGACTTGATCCATTGACTATTGATTACAGGTATCCAGTCTCATTAAAAGATACCCAGCCTCACCGAAGAAAAGCATGGAATTGACAATCCTTCCATAGGTTCAGAAGAAATTAAAGATTGCTACCCAAAAACGTTGAACCTTTGAACCAGGCATGTAATCACTTACAGACATACGTAGTCCCTTGTCCCTGGTCACCGTGCTTTCTCGATCTCGCTCCCGCTCGGCAAAGCTCAGGTCAACGGTACCGGCTCACAGGAAGTCACGTCAAGAGTAAGACGTCAGTTCAGTTGGCGTTGGCAGGTCTCAACGCCTGACTGGTTCTCAACATGCGGCTTGCATCTGTGGCTTTTTGGGATTGATAACGATAACCGGCAGGGGTGTGTATGTACATGGGATTTGAGTGACAGTTCAGCCTTGTGGTGAATGTTAGGCTGATGGTATGAGGAATTAGATACGAAGGGTTGAACGGTTGGGTTGTTAGTTACGAATGAGCTAGGAAGATGCCGTTGATGCTGGATCTAAGTTCATGAGTTTCTTAGCTAATTGGTAGTTATTTGTAAGGTTGAACTGTTGTGGTAATATGCGGTAATATGTTTGGATGTGTAAGCTGGTGGTCGGGTTCCGAGTGTGTAAGCCACCATGATGCATAGCTGGCGATGCACCGAAAATCTCAGACGATGATGAAATCTACATAATACAGAGCTTCAATAGCTCAGCTCAGCACCCTTAAAAGCAGTTGATGAACTCAAGATCATTGTTAGATCCCTGAAGAAGTGGCTTTCCTAGTTATGATATCAGCTTACGAGCTCGTAATCAGCTTACTATTTACAGCATCTACTTCGTAAAAAACCGTTCTCAAGCAAACCTAGTTGTCATGATGGCTTCTCCAATTATAGCAAACACTCTTGAGCATGATAGCATCCGGCTTCCGATACGGATTCCGGCGTCTCGTTCGGTCTCCGTATGGAAACTGCCTTTCTCAACCACCTTCAAGTTCAGACCAATGCGCGCACTACTAAATGCAGTATCATTACCCATACCCCATCAATCGACCCGGAGCCGCCATGGCTTGGCTGGGAATGGAGATAGTTGACCCTGTTTGTTCCTTGCTACCTATGCTTGGCTGTCATGATGAATGTGGTGGTGGTGATAGGTACATCAAAAAGTTACTTGTGGTTTACGGCCCCACCTTCACCCGCAGCAAAAAAATACCGGCCCCTCAACCTCTTCATCTCCCATCCATGGATGCCATGTCATAAGAATGGACCCTGAAGGGTGCCCCTCCTCTGGCATTCCGGGTCTTTGCAAAGCCGACAAGACCAAATGAAAATGAATCTCAACTCCACTGCTTAACTGTACAGTGTATCAAATCATTTTTTTCCATTGGGGGGAAATAGCAGACTAAACTGTCTGGTTTCATTTCACTGGATGACCCCAGGGCCCCCAGGGGGTCAGTCTACGGCCAGGGCGGGCTTGTCTCCCAACAGTTCTAGTTTTCCCACGTTTCTCTTCCCCGCCAGGTGCCGAGAGGGACTTGCTAGGCTTGCCACCAGCCAACAGCAGTCAACAGGACCAGGTCAACAACCCGCAAGGGGAAAATGGAGTGGGGAGCATTTTGCAGATCCATTGAATTGGTCTCCATCCTTGTACAGTGCAGATGCGGTACTGTAGACTACTCGTTGTACATCGATAGCTTCCAATCGCTTCCTTTATGTACTTGGGTTCAACGTCTCCCACATAACTTTCTTCTCCCTTTCTTCAAGAGTTCTTCTCTCTTTTTTACCTCTCCTCACCTTTAAAGTCCAGTCCAATAGGAAGAAGATCAAGATTAACCTCTTGTTCTTATCTACATAATCAGTTTCTGGTCCTCCTCAGCCAGAATCTGTTCTTCCTTTCCCTCTCCATCTCCTCCATCTTAATTTTACCTCTGGCTACACTTTAAACCCTTCTGTATTTTTAGCGCCTATACCACACTCCTGGGACACTTTTTTTTCTCCCCAACAGCCGACCTAACAAGCAGACCCAGCATCCGTCTTGCTTTTTTTCTTCGGCCGGAGCTACCCCTGCCGTAATTGCCCTTGCGCGCCCGCCACTTTAGACTGGACGGCTCATGACGACCTGAGAGAGACACGATTCAACCTTTTGATCAATCTCCTCATTCCCGACTTTTCGACTTCTTTCTCCCCCCCGATTATCCTCCTCCATAATCTCTCCTCTCCTCCTTTTTACTTCTCTTTACACATAACGCAGCAGCCATGACTGAGATCTCAGCTGGTGCCCAGGAGGGTGCCAATGGGCGGTCGGTGCCCTATGTCAATGGCAAGCAGTCGTATGCAGAGAAGTACAATATCGCAGACCACTTCATCGGCGGCAACCGATTGGAGAATGCTCCCCCGAGCAAGGTCAAGGACTTTGTCGGCCAGAACGATGGTCACACTGTCATCACCAACGTAAGAAAACCTAGATTTAACAAAATTTGGCAGCATTGGGGAAGGAATTGGGACCCCGCCAATGCCGGCCATTTGTACCTGGGGATTGTTTAACTAACCGAACTTTTGCTCTGCAGGTCCTCATTGCCAACAACGGTATCGCTGCCGTTAAGGAGATTCGATCAGTCCGAAAATGGGCATACGAGACGTTCGGCGACGAGCGAGCCATTCACTTCACTGTGATGGCTACCCCCGAAGATCTGCAGGCCAACGCAGAATACATCCGAATGGCGGACCACTACGTCGAGGTTCCCGGCGGTACCAACAACCACAACTATGCCAACGTCGAGTTGATCGTCGACATTGCTGAGCGTATGAACGTCCATGCCGTCTGGGCTGGATGGGGTCACGCTTCAGAAAACCCCAAGCTGCCAGAGTCGCTGGCTGCTTCTCCCAACAAGATTGTCTTCATCGGACCCCCTGGATCTGCCATGCGATCATTGGGTGACAAGATTTCTTCCACAATTGTTGCACAGCACGCCGAAGTGCCCTGTATTCCTTGGTCAGGAACAGGTGTCGACGAGGTCGCTGTTGACAACAAGGGCATCGTTACTGTTGCCGATGATGTCTACGCCAAGGGATGCGTGTCATCGTGGGAGGAGGGTCTTGAGAGGGCCAAGGAGATTGGCTTCCCTGTCATGATCAAGGCTTCTGAGGGTGGCGGTGGTAAGGGTATCCGAAAGGCTACCGAAGAGGAGGGTTTCGAGGCTCTCTACAAGGCCGCCGCCAGCGAGATTCCTGGCTCTCCTATCTTTATCATGAAGCTTGCCGGCAACGCCCGCCATCTCGAGGTCCAGCTTCTTGCCGATCAGTATGGAAACAACATCTCCCTGTTCGGTCGTGATTGTTCCGTTCAGCGACGTCACCAGAAGATTATTGAAGAGGCTCCCGTCACCATCGCGAAGCCCGACACGTTCAAGGCTATGGAGGATGCCGCTGTTCGTCTCGGTAAGCTCGTCGGTTACGTCTCTGCCGGTACCGTCGAGTACCTCTACTCCTACGCCGACGACAAGTTCTACTTCCTCGAGCTTAACCCCCGTCTTCAGGTCGAGCATCCTACCACCGAGATGGTCAGTGGTGTCAACCTGCCCGCCGCCCAGCTTCAGATTGCCATGGGTATCCCTCTCCACAGAATCCGTGACATTCGACTCCTGTACGGTGTCGACCCCAAGACCTCAAGCGACATCGACTTCGAGTTCAAGAACGAGGAGACTGCCATGAGCCAGCGACGACCCCAGCCCAAGGGTCACACCACCGCTTGTCGAATCACCTCCGAGGATCCCGGTGAGGGTTTCAAGCCTTCCAACGGTGTGATGCACGAGCTCAACTTCAGGAGTAGCTCCAACGTCTGGGGTTACTTCTCAGTCGGTTCTCAGGGTGGTATCCACAGTTTCTCTGACAGTCAGTTCGGTCACATTTTCGCCTATGGTGAGAACCGATCTGCTTCAAGGAAGCACATGGTCATGGCCCTCAAGGAGCTGAGCATTCGTGGTGATTTCCGAACCACCATTGAGTACCTCATCAAGCTTCTTGAGACCGAGGCTTTCGAGGAGAACACCATCTCCACTGGCTGGCTGGACGAGCTTATCTCCAAGCGCCTTACCGCTGAGCGACCCGAGACCATGCTTGCTGTTGTGTGTGGTGCCGTCGCCAAGGCTCACATCGCCAGTGAGGCTTGTATGGCCGAGTACCGAGCTGGTCTTGAGAAGGGTCAAGTTCCCTCCAAGGATGTCCTCAAGACTGTCTTCACCATCGACTTCATCTACGAGGGATTCCGTTACAAGTTCACAGCTACCCGCGCTAGTGTCGACAGCTACCACCTTTTCATCAACGGTTCCAAGTGCTCCGTTGGTGTCCGTTCTCTGAGCGATGGTGGTCTCCTTGTCCTGCTTGACGGACGAAGCCACAACGTCTACTGGAAGGAGGAGGTTGGCGCCACCCGTCTGTCCGTTGATAGCAAGACTTGCTTGCTTGAGCAGGAGAACGACCCTACCCAGCTTCGATCTCCCAGCCCTGGTAAGCTTGTCAAGTACTCCGTCGAGAACGGTGCCCATGTTCGTGCCGGTCAGGCCTTTGCCGAGGTCGAGGTCATGAAGATGTACATGCCTCTCGTTGCCCAGGAGGACGGTATCGTCCAGCTCATCAAGCAGCCCGGAGCCACCCTTGAGGCTGGTGATATTCTCGGTATCTTGGCTCTCGACGACCCCAGTCGTGTCAAGCAGGCTCAGGCTTTCGTTGACAAGCTTCCTGCCTACGGCGAGCCTGTCGTTGTCGGTGCTAAGCCTGCTCAGCGCTTCTCTCTTCTCTACAACATCCTCCACAACATTCTCCTTGGTTACGACAACTCGGTTATCATGGCCAGCACCCTCAAGGATCTCATCGAGGTTCTCCGAGACACCGAGCTTCCTTACAGCGAGTGGAACGCTCAGTTCTCTGCGCTCCACTCCCGTATGCCCCAGAAGCTCGATGCTCAGTTCACCCAGATTATTGAGCGCAGCAAGTCTCGCAACGCCGAGTTCCCCGCCAAGGCTCTCAACAAGGCCTTCAACAAGTTCCTCGAGGACAACGTCGATGCCGGCGATGCTGACCTTCTCAAGGCTACTCTCTCCCCTCTGACCGAGGTTATGGACATGTACGCCGAGGGCCAGAAGAGCCGAGAGCTCAGCGTCATCAAGGGTCTCTTGGAGCAGTACTGGGAGGTTGAGAACCTCTTCATGAACCAGCCTCAGGAGGATGCTGTTGTCCTGCAGCTCCGTGACCAGCACAAGGATGATATCATGAAGGTTGTCCACACTGTTCTGTCTCACAGCCGTGTCAGCTCCAAGAGCTCTCTCATCCTGGCTATCCTTGAGGAATACCGCCCCAACAAGCCCAAGGCTGGAAGCGTCGCCAAGAACCTCCGCGAGACTCTCCGCCTGCTTACTGAGCTCCAGTCTCGACCTACTTCCAAGGTCTCCCTCAAGGCTCGTGAGATCATGATCCAGTGCGCTCTCCCCTCGCTTGAGGAGCGAACCTCTCAGATGGAGCACATCCTTCGTTCTTCCGTCGTTGAGTCACGATACGGCGAGACTGGTTGGGACCACCGTGAGCCTAGCTTTGATATCATCAAGGAGGTCGTCGACTCCAAGTACACTGTCTTTGATGTCTTGACCATGTTCTTCGCTCACGACGACCCCTGGGTGTCTCTGGCCTCTCTCGAGGTCTATGTTCGCCGAGCCTACCGTGCTTACATCCTGAAGCAGATTGAGTACCACCAGGACGAGAATGACAACCCCCAGTTCGTCTCTTGGGACTTCCAGCTCCGAAAGCTTGGCCAGTCCGAGTTCGGCCTTCCTCTTCAGTCCGCTGCTCCCTCCACTCCTGCTACTCCCAGCGGAGGCGAGTTCAACTTCAAGCGAATCCACTCCATCAGCGACATGTCCTACCTCACCAGCAAGTGGGAGGATGAGCCTACTCGCAAGGGTGTCATCGTTCCTTGCAAGTACATCGATGAGGCCGAGGATCTCATTGGTAAGGCCCTTGAGGCTCTTGCTCACGAGCAGAAGCAGAAGAAGAAGAATACCCCTGGTCTGATCCCCGACCTCAGCGGCAAGCGCAAGCCTGCCCCTCTCAAGCAGAACGAGGAGGAACTCTCTGCTGTTATCAACGTTGCTATTCGTGACGTTGAGAACCGTGACGATCGCGAGACTCTCGAGGACATCCTTCCCATCGTCGAGCAGTTCAAGGATGAGCTCCTCGCCCGTGGCGTTCGCCGTCTTACATTCATCTGCGGTCACAGCGATGGCTCCTACCCTGGATACTACACTTTCCGTGGACCCGAGTACAAGGAGGACGACAGTATCCGTCACAGCGAGCCTGCTCTTGCTTTCCAGCTTGAGCTTGCTCGTCTCAGCAAGTTCCACATCAAGCCTGTCTTCACTGAGAACAAGAGTATCCACGTTTACGAGGGTATGGGCAAGAACGTGGACACCGATAAGCGTTACTTCACTCGTGCTGTCATTCGACCTGGACGTCTCCGAGATGAGATCCCTACTGCTGAGTACCTCATCTCCGAGGCTGACCGTGTCGTCAACGATATCTTCGACGCTCTCGAGATTATTGGCAACAACAACTCTGATCTGAACCAGGTCTTCATCAACTTCTCTCCTGTGTTCCAGCTTCAGCCTAAGGAGGTCGAGGAGAGTCTCCAGGGATTCCTTGACCGATTCGGTATCCGTGCTTGGAGACTCCGTATCGCCCAGGTCGAGATCCGCATTATCTGCACTGATCCTCAGACTGGCGAGCCTTACCCTCTCCGTGTCGTTATCACCAACACCTCTGGTTACGTTGTCGATGTCGACATGTACGCTGAGCGCAAGTCTGAGAAGGGCGAGTGGGTCTTCCACAGCATTGGAGGTACTCACGAGAAGGGTCCTATGCACTTGATGCCCGTCTCTACCCCCTACCCCACCAAGAACTGGCTCCAGCCCAAGCGTTACAAGGCTCACCTTATGGGAACTCAGTACGTCTACGATTTCCCCGAGCTTTTCCGACAGGCTATCCAGAACACTTGGGTCAAGGCTGTTAAGGCTCAGCCCAGCCTGGCTTCTCAGCAGCCCAAGACTGGTGACTGCATCAGCTTCACTGAGCTTGTTCTCGATGACAAGGACAGCCTCGATGAGGTGAACCGTGAGCCCGGTACCAACACCTGCGGTATGGTTGGTTGGATCTTCAGGGCCCGCACCCCCGAGTACCCCAACGGCCGACGCTTCATCGTCATTGCCAACGATATCACCTACAAGATTGGTTCATTCGGTCCCAAGGAAGATGACTTCTTCTACAAGTGCACTGAGCTTGCCCGCAAGCTCGGCATCCCCCGTATCTACCTGTCTGCCAACTCTGGTGCTCGTCTTGGCCTTGCTGATGAGCTTATGGGTCACTTCAAGGTTGCTTGGAACAACCCCGAGAAGCAGGATACTGGCTTCAAGTACCTCTACCTCGATGAGGAGACCAAGACTCGCTTCGAGAAGGACGTCATCACCGAGGAGGTCACTGAGGACGGCGAGAAGCGACACAAGATTGTCACTGTCATCGGTAAGGAGGAGGGTCTTGGTGTTGAGTGCCTCCGAGGCTCTGGTCTCATTGCCGGTGCCACCAGCCGTGCTTACAACGACATCTTCACCGTTACCCTGGTCACTTGCCGATCCGTCGGTATTGGTGCCTATCTTGTCCGTCTTGGTCAGCGTGCTGTCCAGATTGAGGGTCAGCCCATCATCCTGACTGGTGCTCCCGCTCTCAACAACCTGCTTGGTCGCGAGGTTTACACCTCTAACCTTCAGCTTGGTGGCACTCAGATCATGTACCGCAACGGTGTCTCTCACATGACTGCCAACGATGACTTTGCTGGTGTTTCCAAGATTGTTGACTGGATGTCGTTTGTCCCTGAGAAGCGCAACAGCCCCGTCCCTGTCAGCCCCAGCGTTGATGACTGGAACCGTGATGTCACTTACTACCCTCCCCAGAAGCAGCCTTACGATGTCCGATGGATGATCGCTGGTCGCGAGGGCGAGGACGGTTTCGAGTCTGGTCTCTTCGATAAGGACTCTTTCGTTGAGGCTCTCGGTGGCTGGGCCAAGACTGTTGTCGTTGGTCGTGCTCGTCTCGGTGGTATCCCTATGGGTGTCATCGGTGTTGAGGTCCGATCTGTCGAGAACATTACTCCTGCCGACCCCGCCAACCCTGACTCTATCGAGCAGGTCAGCAACGAGGCTGGTGGTGTTTGGTACCCCAACTCCGCCTTCAAGACTGCTCAGGCTATCAACGACTTCAACAACGGTGAGCAGCTTCCTCTCATGATCCTTGCCAACTGGCGTGGTTTCTCTGGTGGTCAGCGCGACATGTACAACGAGGTTCTTAAGTACGGTTCTTTCATCGTTGATGCCCTCACCAAGTACGAGCAGCCCATCTTCATCTACATTCCTCCCTTCGGTGAGCTTCGTGGTGGATCTTGGGTCGTCGTCGATCCTACCATCAACGAGACTGCCATGGAGATGTACGCTGATACCGAGGCTCGTGGTGGTGTCCTTGAGCCCGATGGTATCATTGGTATCAAGTACCGTAAGGACAAGCAGATTCAGACCATGGCCCGCATGGATCCTACCTATGCTGGTCTCAAGAAGCAGCTTCAGGACGCTAGCCTGTCTACTGAGCAGACCGACGAGATTAAGAAGAAGATGGCTGCTCGCGAGAAGGAGCTCCTGCCTGTCTACTCTCAGATCGCTGTCCAGTTCGCTGATCTCCACGATCGTGCTGGCCGCATGAAGGCCAAGGGTGTTGTCCGCGACATTCTTGAATGGACCAACGCCCGACGCTTCTTCTACTGGCGTCTTCGCCGACGTCTCAACGAGGAGTACATCCTGCGCCGCATGACTTCCACCATCATCAGCACTTCGCACAACCAGACTGCTACCAAGGATAAGGAGACTCGTGACAGATACTTGCACCTTCTCCGCAGCTGGTCCGCCATTGTTGACTGGGACAAGGATGATCAGGCTGTTACTGAGTGGTACGAGACTGAGCGCAAGACCATCAGCGAGAAGGTCGAGGCACTCAAGTCTGAGGTGCTGGCAGCTGAGGTTGCCACTGTTGTCCGAGGTCATGCTAAGGCTGGATGGACTGGTGTTCGTGAGGTTTTGAGAGTCATGCCCGTTGAGGAGCGGGAGCAGATTCTCAAGTACCTCCAGCAGTAAAGGAGATGGAACACATGTGAGGAGGTTTTATGAAATGGGAGCAATTCCCAATATGTTTTTTTTTTACTGGCGATTTATGTTACTCATGGTTCATGTCAAGTCATTAAGACAATTAGAAATGAAAGGATCATAGACGGGGGAATGTGTATGAGGCGTCTGGTACTGGAATAGTTTCGATCTGGTCATATCCAATTTATTAGTTCAAGTTCAATTTTATTCCCTTGTGCAGTTGTGAATGTGATACTATGCTGTAGTCAAGACTTGCTTGCTAATTCACCCAACTGTGGTCTTCAAACTTGCCTAGAGATAAGATATACGATTCTGAGCATCCTTCCGACCAACGGTTACGCGTGGGAAAATTCCAGATTACAACTGTAGTATTCTTATGACCTGTCTATCTTCAATGGGAATATCGTTGACAATACTGAAACTTGGACTGTTTATATTCAACAAACTATTCATAAAGCTAGGGTATTAAAAAAAGAAATTCCACCGTAAACGACGTATCCTACTGTCGCTGTCACCCGCTAACGCCTATTCCAAAACTACCGCTCATACTCAAACTCTCTTCAAACCGATTCGACAATCCTCCTATTTCACTAGATGTATCTAGCCGAATCGGACTCGAAGAGCTCCTTTCACTCGCACCTGCACTATAATTCGACTGCGGCGACTTTCGCCTACCGGCTGTTTCTCTGACTGGATCAGGGGAGCTGACTAGCTGTAGCGGCAGATCTTCTTCCTCCTCCGAGAGGAGGTCTTCTAGGTCATCTTCCATACACTCGGGCTGTTTCTTGGAGATGGTGTTTTTTATCACGGCATTACCGCCGGGGAGCTTGATTTCGTGGGCTTCGAGGGTTTCGGCGATGTCTTGCAGGAGGACGTCCATGGGGCAGATGTATGCGACGCGCTTGCGTTGACTCCAGGCGAGGACGTGACCGCATAGTTGGCCTTCGTCGCGGCTGACGATCCAAGCGCCGCTGTCGCCGGGAATACCTAGAGGGACATTCTTGTGAGAGGGTTCTTGGTCTGCTTCCTCTGCGCTTGTCACCTGGTATGCGTGGCTGGGCGAGACGCGACCGTAAATCTTGACGCTTGTCAACGCAGGAAGGATCTTGCCCGTTTGTAAGCCGCTCGTACGAGCTATGCATTGAACCTCCATGTTTGGTAGCGAGTCTGAAGGAGCTACAGCTGTGGGTCGTAACGATCCAGCCTTTGTGTCGATGCGAGGGATAGTGTTCTCATCAGGTAACCTGTCATGGGCAAATTCGAACAGAGCCCAGTCGACCTCATGTACAAGGCCAGAGGCTTGCTTTCGACGGATGCCACTTGAGGCGTAAATCTCGCCTACGCTGTATGTGTCGAGATGGTCCTCGTCTTGGGTCTCAGGGTCAGGGTAGAAACCCTCTTCCACGTCATCCAACGCAGGCTGTGTCACGATATATCCATCGCCACATCCTGGTTCGATACCGGGGATGTCACCTGGCTCGTTGTATTGCTCATCTTCGTCTTCCTCCTCTTCATCGTCATCGTAATCGCTTGTAATATCAGAGTCTGAGTAGTCTTCAGACTCGGTATCGGATAGTTCGTAGCCATCCTCGTCATCGACAGTGCTGTCGTCGCCGGATTGTGCGTACCAGTCCATATCGGGCAAGGCACTGCATCTCAAAGTATCACTTGGACCAAAGTCGCGGTCTGGATCGTCAAGCATGTGGTGAACTGTCATGCCATAAGGCTTATCATCAACCATGACGAGACCTCCGAGACTGACAGGCGGAAGATGGCGATCTCCAATCCAAGCACCAATGCTCGCACCATTGCTTGGACGTTCCTGGTATTCAGGGTTGATAGCCTCCACATCATCTCCCTCGCCCTTCGCACACCTTCTGGCCATGGGTCTGAGGACTGAGCCAGGCTGTCGACGAGACCTCAAGACATGACCTCGGCAAACCTTGAGGCCGAAGCCAGTGGTTCCATCGAAGAGATCACCTATTCTTTTCTTAAGAATAGCGCGAACCTTGCCCACGGAGGTACACACAACAAGCACAGTGGGTTGTGTCTTTTGGGGACTTGGGCCAACTGATTCAAGTGAAATCTCAACGGACTCTGGGTGCTTCTTGTAGAAGTGCCGCAGGGCGTGGTTGATCTGGGGCATGAGAATCTTGTTCCATTTGTCCACGACCTCTGGCGCAAGAGGCACATGAGGATAAAGACGCATCTTAGTTTCGGATTGTTTGTCCAGGGCGTCTGTAAAATAATTAGCATTCCGTAAGGTTTATGGCGTCGAGTAATGGTACATACCCTCGTTGTCAACGGCACTCTCAACCTTGAGCGCAGTCTTCTCTGCCCCCAAGGTCGGCGCTGAAGCTGACATTGGCTTCTCGCTTGCAGCTTTTAGCGATGGCTTGAAGTCCTTCACATCCTTTGTATCTTTGCTGATCTTGGTAGGAGGAGCTTCAATTGGTGCAGACGCTTCACCCGGGTTAAGCTCATGGTCGAGCCTCTCCTCCAGACCGCTAACGCCGTCCAGGATACAACAAGCCTCCAAGAAGCGACTGCATCTAACTTGAACCGAGGACATAAGCGATTCGCCAGATGATTGCCCGGCAAGGGCATCGTCGACTGCAGTCCAACATGCTTGAACTGCCTTCATGTATAAGCTACCACATCGGACAGCGAGCTCCTCCAGGGCCGATTCGGGAACCTTGTACGAGTTTTCAGGTACAAGATCCTCAAGCTTCTTCCACAGACCGACTGAAAGTAGAAGCATGGCCAAAGAGTATAAGTCGTGAACTCTTTGGTCGGTATTGCTGGAGGAGGATCTCTGTGCATTTCGCGGATCCAGTGGATGGCGCGAGAGACTTGTCGATGTCAAAGAACCATCCTCTGAGAACAGGTCGAACGATGAGAGGAGGGGACGTCTAATATCCACCTCTCCGTTGACTACCTGCGGTTGTGATGTCGCAGCGTCACAAAATGAAACAGTTGTTGGGTCGATGTTTCCATGAGTAATGCCCCGAGCATGTAGGTCGAAAACAGTATTCATGAGATTATGCGCCAGTCTGAACTTGGCTTCCAGCTTAGGCTCAGATCCTGATGTCGATAGAAGATCTCCCAGAGTCGGTAGGTTATATGAAGGGTTCTTAGTGAGACGCTCGAATGAAACAGCGTTGAAGGATGGAGGGAAGCGGTAGACAAGTCCGAGTCTTGAATTCTCCATATCTTCAAAATAGCCTAAAAGTCGAGGTAGGCCAGTCCATGTACCTGGAGACCTCTGAGAATCTTGCTGCAAGCCGGCGGAGAGTTTCTCGAAGCGAGCCATGGGAGGCATGATACCTGTGCTGGCATAAATAGAGTCAAAGGTAGCGTACTCGAGTAGTAGTGGCGCCCATGGCTCGCGAGTCGTCCCATGTGTGAGTTCCGAATAAGCTGTCTTGCTCATAAAGACAACTTCTCGAGGCGGGGTGCTTTCGTCTCCTTGCTTGGGTCGTAAATGCGTCAAAGTCTGAGGGTTAATTTGCTGAGGCGTTTGCATGCGACTAGATTCGAAAGGTCGATAGTCGTCCGCCGGCATGGATTTGAATGGTGTTTTGGATGCTCTTCTAGGTAATCCAGCTGCCCGCGTACGTGAAAGGTCGTACAGTGTATCGATTGATGAAGTGAGGTCATTGACCAAATCCTCAAAATGGTTCTTATCCCATTGGATCAGGGGTGGTTTGGTATCCTTTGATCCAGTCTGCGGAGCTTGTATCATGCGTTTTGAGCTCTGCCAGAGGGGCTCTGCTTCTGCAAGGATGTCCTTGATGGTAGACATGATGCTTCCCACGACTTCGCTCAATCCAGCTTTCGATAGGGACTCATCGATCTCAGACTGGTTCGGGTCAGACCATTCGAGACCCCAACTGACGAGACGATCTTTTTGAATCCGTAGTTTTCGATGCAGGGCCTTAATTTCCGGATCTTCTTCATTTTGAATTGGTTCTTTGACGAAGTCGCTTGACTTCTTAGTGTCGTTATACAGTCTGCTGAGGCGTTTCTGGAAAGGCAGCTGGAAGCCGCCCAGGGGTAGGAAGGACTCCATTTTGATAATCTATGTTGTTTGTAGCCAGTCTGAGATGGGATATGCTTTGTTTTGTATATATGAAGCTGATGCCAAGTCCGATGAGATAAATGCTTGATGTCGATCTGATGCGGGGCTGGCTCGGGGTCTTGGTCTTAGTTGAGGCTCTCCATTTTGACTAGCCGTATAAATCACATGCAATGGGAGAGAGACAAGAAACTGCAGTAATGCAGTGTAGGTAATGTTTGATTAAAGATATGGGCTTGACTGTTGTTGTTATTTTTGTTGAGAGAAGCAGCTTATTTGGTTGCCTACAAAGCGGATCTTTGGCGGCGGCCTATTCGCGGTCTCTTCATCTGAGAATGCTGCTGCCTGAATGGTCAGCAACTGTCTGATTGGCCAGGGTCCCGTCATCTAGATCCAGATCACATGACCATCCTCATAAAGAATGCAGCTGCCTATCACCCCTTGTCAATTGTAATCTAGACTGTACAGGTAAGATATCACAAATTAATTTGTCTATCCGGTCCAATCTTGGGCTTCTGCATCTTGCCATAATCAGTGTCTATGATACGATGTGTGTGTTCTGTTCTCGTTCCAGAAAGGAATTACAGGTCTCGGACGAGTATAAAGCCTCATATTGCAATTGGCAAACTATAATCGACACGGTATTTGCTGTAAGTTATAAAATCTGCATAAAATCAATTTATACAAGATGTACTCTGTATTGGATGTCAGTTCAACGATGGTTTGCGCAACCCGAGGCGTCCCAAGTGACTTACATGATTACGCTATCAAACTTCTAATCAACCGCCCACAAACCGGCATCAAGACGTCACTTCATTTTAGTTTGGAAGGCTTGAACTAATTGACTGATCTTGCGCTCGAATTTCTAAGATGTGCCTAATAGCGATGTTTTGTCCGCCCCTCATAGCTTTGGATTCTTAGTCAACCCAGCGCTTCAACGACACCAACTAGACTCAACCTGGATCTCTTCATTTACCAAGCGTGTCAATTCTACAATGGAATGCCTCAGTCCCATAGTGATCTGGATTCACGGGCTGTCTTGCGTAGCTGGCGGGGTCCAATTGGGCATAAAGAGACATACGTAGACAAATTCGTCAGTCCGCCGGACCATCCTCATTACGCACTTGTAATTCGCATAGCCCTTACTGACGCGCAACACAACAGGTTTCTTCATCGTAATTGCTGCGTTGTTCATTCTGATCTTTCTCCAAGTGTCCGTAAAGACCTGGTTCGGAATCGACTTCGCTGCTTCGAAATGCCCCCTCTTACTTACGAATAAGCACTCGTTGATGCCCAACTATGCCACGAGCGCTTTCATCACAGAAGCCTAGTTCATGTTTCGTCGTAGCCTGAAAGTGTTCAACCGCCATGCGTTCATTCTGTTATGGAAGCCTGGCAATGCTACGTCCTTCTCAGCTGGAGTTCAACAGCCTGTGCGGAACAGATGGAACAGGCAAGTGTTCATGCTTGTGGGTTCTCGGCGATAGCGGGATGTAGAAACGAGGACTCCAATATGTGCGATGTAGTGGGTGTGGATGGGATGGAATAGGACGGCTCTAATGCTACTCCTGGTTGTCAGCAAACAAAGCCATCAACGTATGCTGCGAAACAATAGTCAGTGAATCGCGAGCAAGACCTGTTCGTCCAGCCCAGCATCAGATATCAGTACAGAGACTCGGTAATAGACGCAAGTGTATGCTTCGTATCGCAGTTGTCAGTGGTAAATTGTGGTGTTTTATGAGCCCCCTTCGACGCCTTTACATGAAGTCGTCCTCCCAGTTCTCATCACGATCCTGGTTACTCGAACCCATCATATTCTCCTCCGTAAAAATATCATCATAAGCATGATCCTTCTGCCACTTCTTCTCCTTCCACTCCTGAGCTTGCCGGGCCTCTTCCTTCTTCTGTTACACAGCGTCAGTCCCCAACCTTCTCCATTACCCTCATTCAAACTTACCCTTGCTTGGAAATCAGCCTGATCACGGCGTCTCAATTCTTTAAGCCGGTCGTCCCGCTCTTGCTTCAAGTCGGGCTTCTTCTCCACCTTTGTCTTGTTGAGACGGTTGACGATGGGGTTTTCGCGTTGAGGGACAAGGACGCGCTTTACTTTGCGGGGGTCTTTGAAGCCGACTTGGCCGACTTCCATGCTACCGTCCTTTTTGAGGTTGGACCAGGGTGTGTAGATGATTGTGACATTGTCCTTCTTGTTGCCTAGAATGGTGGTTAGAAGATGTCGTGGTCGAGAGTGGTGAGTGAGGATGTACCTTCAATGGAGTTGGCCTTTGTCAATTGAGCAAGGTCCATAACCAGTTCTTCGGGAAGGGCATCCCATGTTTGGCCCTCTTGCATGCGGAGGTAGATATGTGCGCTGGAGAGTTTATCTGCGTGAAACTAATCACAGTATCAGCATATTCGGCCTCCAGTTCTCTGCCGGTATTATCTCACCCTACATCTCATTTAGCACTCGCCATTCTCATCTTGATTCACAGAGCTCCCTACCAGATATCCTCTTCCCAGCCAAATTTGATAAGGTCCTCATCTATCATCCAGTCTCAGCCCGCAAGGAAACAGTAACGGCTGCACGGTTAAGTGCTCGGGTGAAGATCATACTCTCGAATTTGTCTTTGCCGACGTAAATGAAGCCCGCCGGCTCGACGACCTTGGAGGTGAAGTAGTAGACCATTATGGGACAATCTGCTGATTTTGTTTCAATTGAACAGCAAAAGAAATGAGATTAGAGGCTGCGAAACGGCCTTTGTCGGATTCGATGAACTGATTGATGTGAGGGGATCTTGGAGAAATTTCCTTTTGGTGGGGGTACAAGAGCGCTAACAAGAAAACGCTGCACGACAGCCATTTCTGCCCCAAATTGCAGGCCCATCAGCCCTACGTGATAGTGCAGAAGTACCTGCCTTCTGAGCCTCTCGGGCGCAAAAAGCAGGATCCAGAATCAAACTCACGTGACCTTTCAACAACATCGTGAAACCAATTTACAAGAGATTGCTTGTCAACTCATCACATTAACTAATTTCTCCATGAGATATTGCACTTACCAACTAGTCCATAGATGATCTAATCAAACCATGTACGGCAACATAAAATAAACGCATCATCTATCATCCCTCAATTTCAACCTGATCTTCAGCCGAAATATTTCTGCACATCATTGCTCTCATCATGACGTCCACCTGACCGGTTCGATGGCACAGACTGTCGGACCGGAATCTGTCGCAGAGGCCTCAAACATTTGATTCAGCTGAAAAGATCCTGTTTCTGCATCCTTCCCAAAAAGTCCCTGTTACGGGAAAAAGAAAAGAAAGTCACAGCCTTATTTCCTGGTGATAAGTTCGATCGACGCTTGGTCCACTCTACCGTTGATCGGACCACAAGATCGGGATTGCTATCCCCGGATCATGTCCAAGTGTATATCCGGAGTTATCCACTGATCCGAGATCATACGATTCTGAGACATCCCTGGCTTGGATATACGATAGTGGAAGTACTATGCAGGACAGTGGCAGATGCTCCAAGATGTCAATTTTTTGTTGAAATCGTATCGCCATCCAACTGCGAGTTTCCCGACAAGCTGTAGGCAATGCTGCAGATTGATGCTCAAGGTAGGGAAGAATCTGAGGATGTTTCTTCCGGTGAGATCTCGGCGGCTTCCAGACAGGGAGCTTAAGCATCCTTCAGCCCCTTGTCATGCTACCGTTACAGTCATCAAAGAATACGTATAAAAGACCTAAGGTGGCAGGTAACTGACAGAGGAGATGCCTTCTAAGGCTTAGGCTGCCGGAATAGAGTAATCTTAATATCAACCTAAGCTAGAAGGAAACTTATTTCATCTCTTATGCATATTCGTACGGCGGACAGCTCTTCCGGAACTTCAACGTTTGGACATGTCACATATAGACAGACTACTAACTGTTAAGGCTCCTTTGGGGAATGTGGCCCCTTGGCCAATCAATGCAACCCTTTCACGTATGCAGTCCGTTCAGATCATGCACTCTCACAGCAACCATTCTCCTCTTTCCTCGGCCCTTCACCCGTCAAGCCCATCAGATCTACCCGCGACAAGTCCGGACCACGTCCGAGAAGGGGCGGGCTGTCCTCCAATATCCGCGTGACGTCATGACAGCGGGCAACAATCCGTTCGCCTAAAGTGCCTATAACAGCCTGGACTGATAGCTCTGGAAAATAATCCCCGACCCTTGTTCAACACCTTCGGTAGGCTGCTTTAGCTGTCACGATTACGTATAGACGCGGTCATATAGCGCGATTCTTGTGCCATATTAAAGAAATTTCTGCTGTACGACGTAGTATATTATGCGCAGCTATCCGTTTGCATAGCTTGATGTAACTAATTCTTCAATAGCGTAAGCTGCTTGTTTCGCTCTGGTCAACAGAGTGTATGATTATTTGAAATTCGTAAAGTGGAGAGGTGTGATGAGTCAACTCTATTAAGTCGAATGCAAGTTGATGTACTTGATTGTCTCATCCAAGGAAAACAACAACTCGCATACTGAAATGCCGTGTCACTGTACGCAACCAACTCATACTCCGAAACCTGCGCCGCCGCTGAAAAGGAAAAGCAAAAAAGCAAGAATTATGCACATCCTAATTCTATCCAATTCGTCCCATGGCTCTTCGTGTCTCATGCCATCGTTGTTGTTTCCCTCATTATTGAAAGTTGACGTGAAAAGAATATTTGACTTTGGCGACGCAGTCGGTTGCTCTCCTCTATTAAGGAATCGGGACGCCTACGCTTTGTAGGGCTCGTATTACACCACGCTCAGCAGAGCCTGATATTCGTTAGCACATGAGTCCAAGGGAAAGACCATATGATAGACTCACTAGGATTTCCGGCTGGAACTTCCTCATTAACAACAGTGATGCGACTGCTTTTGGTTTGCTCCTGATAAGTACAACCATCCGGATTATCGTGGGAGACCTTGTACACATCCACCCGGATCTTATAAGAGCCTTCGCATAAAACGCCAAGGTCGGTAAACGGGAAATAAATCTTTGTTCTCGAGGATCCGATATGCGCCGTGACATCTACACCGGTAACCGAAGTATTCCCCGCCAAGCCCCCTTCCACAATGTCTCCATTGCGAGTAAGTAACAAAGCCATGGCAAAGAAGTAATACCCAGGTAAAGGTCCTCTGAAAGTCAACTCGGCAATTAGCGGAGGATGTAAAATCGTGGATACTCGGGCGCGAGAAGGAGGTTGGACGGCAATGGTGAGTGTTGGCATGATTTTGGTTTGGTAATTAAGCAGTAGCAGTAGCAGTAGAAGTAGAGATGGTCGAACTGAGCCTCGTGTACATGGCACTGATATGCCTCCGTCTCAATTTAGGACCTGAAGGTCTATAAGCATATCTGGGAAGCCTGATGCCGGTATATAGGACCCCATCAAATCTTCCCTTATCCTGTACTGTCCCAAGGCCTCAAACACGGGGGAACAATATCTCCCAAGATTGTACGGGCAAGGCGGATTCATTCGTCAAAGGGTCAAAGCAAGTGATAGTACGCTTGGATAAAAGATCGATATGGACGGGCAATAACCCTGCTTGCTTTTTCTTGGTAGTACAGGAGATTGATTTATCACTAACAGTCCAAGTCGAAAAGGTCGTGTGTTGCAGTCTCGGTGTGGGAAAGGTAGGTAGGTAAGGCTGTTGGTTCGAGTCAAGCAAGAGATGAAGAGAAGGATGTTTGGTTGGTGTGACGAGATGTGATGATAAGGCGAGGCGAGGATTGAGGCGAAAGACAGAAGCTCAGGTGTGAGCGAGAGAAGGTAGTTCAAGGTATTAAGTTCTAGTAGTGGGATGGAAATCCGGCAGTTTTCCACAAGTACCCCTACCTTAGCTTAGTTTACTCGCCTAAGGAACAGTACTGGACTGTCAAGTTTAAGCAAGGCCCCCTCCACGAGCGCTGCAGGTGTGTGGTAGCCCTGGCCCTGTGTGGCCGATCCCTGTGCGCAGTGCATGTGTCCA
This sequence comes from Fusarium citri, assembly GCA_004367485.1. Taxonomy (NCBI): domain Eukaryota; kingdom Fungi; phylum Ascomycota; class Sordariomycetes; order Hypocreales; family Nectriaceae; genus Fusarium; species Fusarium citri. The sequence goes on from QHHH01000052.1 coordinate 113,836, forward strand.
AGAACTTTTTTTTTTGTTCACAACTGGGCTACTACTACACCTTGTCTCGACTGACTTCACCTCTGAGATCAGGTTTAGTTCACGATCCCTGTGGCCACCTGGGAAGAGCCCGGTTGGATCCCATGGTGGACCAGCATGGGGAGTCTTGGCTTAAACAAGGGGATTGCTTTGCCTCTGTATGTAATACGGACAGTAAACGTCAGTCCGATTTACCGGTTCTTGCCAAGACAAGATTCACTCGCATGAGAAAACACAAACAAATAATCTACGGAAACACGGTAAGTCGAACCTATCTTGGGTCAACGAAGCGCCGATTAAACCGAGACCGTTGGCTTTAGACTTTAGGGCCAGTGAGGTAACCAGCCACAGCGTAGAGGCAGCCCGCTAGAAAGAAACGGTTTGATCACTAATCTTTTGGTCTAAAAGATCTTCACGATCTAAAACAAAAGACGATCGTTATTTCCGTTGTCTTTGACGTAAATGAAGCAAAGGTTCCAAGCCCAGATCGTGGACAAAAGCGGGAAGAAAAAAAAAATGGAGGGAGGCCTCGGGTACCTACAGTTGGTACCATTAATTTTCCAGGGACTTTTTGTTAGGGGGATTCTCCAGCGTAAAGTCTGCAGCCACGTGCAGATGGCGTCTGTCGAAAGGGCTGAAACCGAAACAAGTTGGCGCGATATCCAAAGATGGATCCTATTTGTTGAGATCGTGCAGTTTTGGTTGGCTTGTTTCTCCTTTCACTTGACGTATTCTACGCAATGAGAGCCGAGGTAAAAAGTGCAATTCCCTATCAATTAAAAAAGCAATATCGGACTCCGTTGAGGCCCGGATGAATGGCATGAACAGTTGGACTACCTCAATGTGAGGATTCTATAAGCGGCCGCCTCAGAGGTGAGAATGAGAATGAGGCTTGTCTTGTTCCCACCGGTCGCTCGGTCGGGTCGGTCGAGCGATGATAGCCTCACTCAGCTAAGCGCGATAACCCATGTACACTGACACTGAAATGGATGGTATGGTGAAATTGGATGTGTGCGAGTGAGGCTCAGGGGTTTGTCTCGCTTCGCTTCGCTTCGCTTCTTTTTACCTCGCCTGGCGACGCATCCGGGAATAATTCCATCGACAGAGACCAGATTCCTGGTTTATTAGCTCACTAATTAGAGGGTTCGCGGTTCTCGGCTAACTCAGTAGGGTACAGTAGCTTTGACGATTAGTTCTTAGTTCCCCGGGGAAATTCTGGCTGGTGAGACAACCTGACCTGCCATGGAACGAACGATCTTCAACAGGGTGGTGATGTGGCAGGGGTACCCCGGTATATGTCCCCTCAATTAAGTCCGAACCCCCAGTCTATCACAGTTTGTCTCAGTGTGACTCTGATTCTGTCATTTTTTGTATGAGCAAATGACTAGAGTCGAACTTGTAGGCTCAGACATATGCCATATGCGTCTATCACGGCTCCTTCATTAGACTTGTCATTTACGGATACATGAAATATAGACGCACGTCTTTCCCCTATTTTAATTGGATGGTCCGCATCCTTTACCTCCTTTACCCGACTACGTAGAGTCAACCAGAGGAACGACGTCAACGCCCATTCTGACCGGAATCACATGTCAAGTGTCCCATTGGTTTGGACCGCATATGTATACTGCAGTTTGCAAGACAAACACAACGTCGATGAATCTTTTTAAACGCTTGCATATAAACTTTTGAAATGTCCAATCGGAAAGTACCAGCGCGTGCTCAGACATGACGCATATGCGGTTGGACCATGACCATATCATCCGCGGAGCACGGATATATGATGCAGATGGTACGATAACTATTAATTATCACCGGTTTTTGCCAAGTTGGTTACTTTACCTAAACAAGCAGGCCAGCAGTTTTCATTATATAAATAAGAGATTAAAACAAAGTCTGGGGCAATGGATAATGACAGCTGCAAGCGACACGATCCAATGCACCAGGGGGCGGGAGTTTTCGAGCAGCGACAGGTCAGAATACGATCATGACCCAAAATTCTAGAACAAAGATGCCGTGTTAGGTATGGCATTGCGAAGTCAATGCCGATTCTGTCGATTCTGACATAGGCCGTTGAAGAAGGACGGCCCGCAGTTCTAGAAGGGTTCAGTCCAGTTCCAAGACTGTGCTGTGCTGTGCCGTGGGCAAACAATGAATGAGGCACAGACAGGCCTACTCACCTCACCTGAAGAAGAAGAGTCATGAAAAGAGACAGTTTATCCCTCATTGAGTCATGAGTTAAGTCAATGCAATGTGACCTGTATGCAATGCAATTACTTGTCACTTACGTCTTGTAGTCAATTCATTTTCTCTTTACGTATTAGTTACAAGAATCGAAAGTCGTTATGGACCCTGCATAAGTGGTGTTTTTCCATGTGCCGAGACAGGGGCATGAAATTGTCACTACGTAATAAGCATTGACGATACAACACCACTTACTCAGTAGTGTGACCAGATTTAATAATTATATGTAACAGAGCAAGTTGGCCGAAAACAAGTTGTTGGTTGAATCTGGAAAACTAAACTCTAAGAGACAAAATAGGTAATGGACCCTTGGGTTCCTCTGCACATCAGCTCCACTCACTGCGGTTGGACCTAACATCCATCACCTTTTAAACGGGTACAGCTTCCGTCCCGTCCATCACTCACTGTTCATTGTGAGAACAGGGTTAATGTTGGGCGCCCACCCATCAGTACATTGACATCTAAGCGAGGGGATAGTCTATATTGGTGATTGTCACGGATCTAATTACGACACAGTCAATTAAAGATTTGCCAAGCCTTTAAACATTTCGCTTTACCGTAACGTACATGTACATGTACATGTACATTCCTTCCCCGGACAAATTGTCCCGGTTCTAATACTGATATCGGTTCCAATATCGACTCCACGTACCCGTAAATTTGTATTGCATTGTTATTGTTGGCATATGTCATTGAAGAATTGACTTGTTTTCCCCACTTGTTCTGTACATCCGAAGACTCTCTCTAAAGAATGGCCTGATATCTGCAACAAAGCTTCGGAGCTAACTCCGGATCCGTAGTCTGTAAAGGGCATTTACTTGCATGATATCATGCATCGCAACTAAGTCGACTCTTCTAATTGGATAGTCTTTCTGTTCGTTATGTAGATGCCTAGTTGAGTGACGAAAAGCTGGCACTTAAAACATTATCGTCGGTTATTCCGTTACATCGGTGTTGGCGATTAATACTTGTAGGATTGCGATTATCGCGAGCTAGTGCTAAGCGACCTTGATTAAGTGCGGACGATATCTTAGTCTCTCGGTTGACGTTACCTCGTCGGGCCAGTCTTGCGAATATCAATTCAAGTTTTGCAATACTGGGCCGCAACCATGTTTCAACTTGAGGCATTAACATGATCGTGGAAACTAGGGAGAAAAGAGTAAACGGGTACCGTACCTCTTTGTAGTCTTATGTTTGAGTCCAGCAATGAATGATATCTTGTCTCAGTGTTTCAGAATAGCAGCCATAGTAAAAAGTGCATATACAAAGAACCTGTAAACCCCACGATCAAGGTAGAAATTACACACCGAGAAGATAAAAAACTTGATTTCTACCACAGATCTTCATTCGGTGTAACACATAATGTCTTTGGATCTACTGTACTGTATGTACTAGCCAACAAGTCTGCGAGACATCAGCCAAAAAATACACTTCAGCTATGTCGATCTTAACACTAGAGGGTTGTCTTATAGAACACCGGGTATACGCGCCGGATCTTCCAGATGGACCTCCGCACCGTTTGATCGATGCCAAGAGAGTAAGATACTCTTTGGTAAATCGCCAAGATATCGCTGCCAATCATCTTGATCGAGTTCCAAACCCATTGGACAGGACGGAGCCATGAGTTTGCAGTTACGGAAGGGCCGACATGCACGTACTGTAGCTTGCAACTGACTTGACGATAGGTAGGATCGAACAAGAGGGGAGTCTCGGCAACTTCGGCGATCAGACGCGGTAGAGTAGCATTTGCAGCTATCTAGCTCACGTCAAAGCGGTTGCACAGTTGTTTGATTTGTGACAGTCAGACAAACTGGGCAGGGTGCTATGTTTGATGTTACCTTGTGACTTGTCGCTGTGTGGCTCGATATCAAGGGTTAACCTGGTCATCAGCGTTGCTGACTCGCTGTGGCTATCGCTGTTATTTATTCTCATCTCCGCGGTTGAGCTACTTTCCTCTTCATTTACACATCAAAGTATTCGTACCTGACCCGAAATATTGCGACCGTGGTTGAACTGCACTGGATAGGGCCGATATACGAACAAGGTAGATTCTGCTACGTTTTCGTTACTATGTCGGCGTGCAGGTTCTGGTCCCTTGAACTTGATTACCGACACCCTGAGGATATTGAGGTTTATGAATCAAGCGGAATTCCCCATCAAGTTAGCAACTCTCCCTCATTTCCAATGTCTGCGCCGCCCAACGGATTTACGTTGAGAATGCTGAGCCAACCTGCCTACCCTATACCACAAGACACGTGACCAACTGGGGATGATGACTCTGCAGAACTACCTGAATAGGAAAGTCAGGATCTTTCGAGTGAGATCCATAAAAACTGTCGCCAATATGTTGCACGTAATCTCATTCTCACATCACGATCATCATTTAATCTGAAGCGCAAACTCCCCTAGCCTGCAGAAACGAGGCCAGGGTCAGGTGTCACACATCCAAGTTTCCATGTGCCCAAGTCCTTGGCATTTGTCATAACAGAAACCAGCATCTGTTTCTATCAACAACGCGACTCCTGCGCGACATCATGCCTGCAGACGGAGATGCAGCGGAAACAACACCTCTGCTAGTCGGCGGCCAACTCGCCCCCGATGCCGACACCGAAGCTTCCACTCTTGTAGGCACCGCGTCCGGGTCCGAGTATGGGGCCGTTGAGAACACCGGTGATGGCGCGGCGGATGCGCCGAAGCCGTTGAAGCCGTTCCCGACGCTTCAGATCTTGTTGCTTTGCTACGCGCGGGTAATGGAACCGATCGCGTTCTTCTCCATCTTTCCGTTTATCGCCAAGATGGTGCAGGAGAATGGCAATTTACCCAAAAGTGACGTGGGTTTCTACAGTGGCTTGATTGAGTCGTTGTTTTCGGCTACGCAGATGGTTGTTTTGCTCAGCTGGAGTCGTCTTGCGGATCGGATTGGGAGGAGACCGGTTCTTCTTATCACTCTTTTCGGTACGGCTATTGGACCTGTTTTGTTTGGTATGTCAAAGACGATCTGGCAGATGATCCTCTTTCGATGTATGGCTGGTGTCTTTTCAGGCTCGGGTCTGGTTATCAGGACCATGATCTCTGAGTTGAGTACACCCGAGACACAGGCGAAGGCGTTCAGTTGGTTTGCCTTTGGCGGAAACGTTGGAATCTTCTTGGGACCAATTATCGGTGGTGCCCTGGCCGACCCGGCGCATCAGTGGCCAAGAGCCTTCGGAAATGTTCAGTTCTTCCTCGACTATCCATACGCACTACAAGGCTTTGTTGTTGGTGCTATCAGCTCTACAGGATGTATCACCAGCTTCTTCCTACTCAAAGAGACACTCCACGAGCCCAAAACCTCTCACAGCGAAACCAGCGCTCAACCAAAGCAATCAACATGGGAACTCATCAAGTCTCCCTCCGTGGCCATTGCCCTTTGGGCTTATAGCCACGCTATGTTCCTTGCATTTGCTTTTACAGCCATTCTCCCCGTTGTTCTCTACACCCCTATCGATCTAGGTGGCACAGGCTTCGACTCGTTCGAGATCTCCATTTACATGGCAGTCCAAGGAGCTAGTCAAGCCCTGTGGCTCCTCTTCGCCTTCCCCCTGCTCCATAAACGCTGGGGTACGCGCGGTGTCATGAAACTCTGCGGATATTCATACCCGTGGTTTTTCGTCGGGTTCGTCATAATCAACATGCTTCTACGCGCGCACACGGATGCCTCTATGGTCGGCTTTTGGATCTTAGCCACGGTAGTTACCGTGTTTGGACCCGGTGTTTCAATGGCCTTTACAGGCGTGCAACTGGCCTTGAACGACGCAGCGCCGGATCCTCATGTGGTTGGCACTTTGAATGCGCTCGCTTTGAGTTTGGCAAGCGGTATCAGGGCCATTGTCCCGGGTGTCGCGACGTCTATTTTCGCAATTGGTGTTCGAGGACAGATCTTCCGGGGTTACCTGGCTTGGGCAGTGCTCATACCTTTTGCTGCGGCTTTTGCCGTCGTTTGTGAGAAACTTCCTGAGGGGAAGCGACCGGCTCGGAACAACGATGAGGAGAGCGAGAATTAATTCAGGGAAGCGTCCCCGCGCAAACACATAGTGGCGGAACTGGATTGCGAGTCTCCTTTCAGTATTTGAGCGGAACAAATAGAACACCAATGGGCGAGATCTCATGTATTCTGACGCCAGCAATGATCCGATAGACGGGCCTTCTTTCCAGCACTTGCATGGTCATGCTCATACATGCACAATACAGCGAAGCAAAAAGGCATTGCCTTGAATAGACCTGATATTTCGATCATTCTGGAACACGATAGTTAACCAAGTGTCTATCATGGCCACATCTATGTAATCTAATCTACATCTAATTATCCAAATAATGTCCCAACACATATCTTCCCAAAGTGATCATCGCTAAATACTTCATACATGAATCAAACCCTGCCCGCGAAGGCATATCATATCTACTTCGCATACTTGATCGAAAACACAGGCGAAAACGCCTCATCCCAATCATCCTTCTTCTTCTCATCACCAAAGATTCTCAACGCCTTGTACTTCACAACATACTGTCCAGCAGGCGCGAAAGTGCCGTCATCAAGCTCACCGGTGAATGCCATGGGATTGGCACCCATGGCGTTCCACAGTAGGGGAAAGCCAGCTGGTTCACCGATCACGCGTGCCTTCTTATCACCGGAAGGCTTTTCCGTGGTCACGGGGATGATTTCAGCGTGTAGCTTGGCGGTGCCGAGGGCGAGGAAGAAGGTTAGGGAGGGGAGGGAGTCGGTTTTGTTGTTGGCTGTGCCTTGCTTGGGGAGTGTCCATGTTGTGTTGGCGGGGACGGGGAAGAGGTTGGTGTCGGTCGAGTTGGAGATCCAGTTGTCCTCTGGACCCATTACCTTGGAGTCGTGGAGAGAACCGCTGAGGCCTTGGTAGGGAAGGGAAAGGGAGGTGCCGTCTGTGCCGTTGATGGAGACGTAGCCGGACCAGACGGGTAGACGGGTGTTGTTAAGACCCTTGGGAGGTGTAGCGAGGACTTCGATGACCACGCTTTCGCCAGCATCAACCGTGACCTTGGATTCGCTGAACTTCATACTAGCTTGCTCTTGAGCAAAGTCGTTGGGGAAACTATCGGGGTACATAGTATCCTTCACAAGTGTGAACATAGTCACAGCTGGGACGTGGGAGATCTGCAGATCAATCGACTTTTTACCCGTGTTCTTAACCGTAAAGTTCAAAGAATCAGGGAAGTTATCTGTGTCATTGAACGAGAGGCTTGATCGCGACAAGAGGACCTTTGCATAAGCTGCATCGTGAGCTTGCAAAAGACCGCCACCTTGTTGAGGAACAGGTGCAAGGAAATCATAGAATGCCTTTCCATCGTTGAATACTTGCGGGTTGGCGGTGGCTGAGAGGACGTTTTCGAGAATAGCTGGGTCGGTTGTACCTCTGACTTCGGCGATGAGAGCAACGATACCTGCGACGAGAGGCGAGGCCATGGATGTACCTGATAGCACGGCGTAGCTTCCCATGCTGCGTGGGTACGTGGACAGGATCATACCACCCGGGGCGCCGAATTGAGGCTTCACGTCCATCTCCCAGGTTGGACCCCACGAGGTAAAAGCACTGACGGCACCGCCGGTAGCATTGTTGCGGCTCTGTTCGAGGATGACATCGCCATCACTGCCGTCCGACATGCTGAGCACGATCTTCTTCTTGCTCTTGAGATCCTGGATCCAAGCCTTGCCCTGCTGTGGTGACACAATGCTTGCTGCCTTGATACCCTTGATGTCCGAGACATCGAACGGTGAGAGTTCTTCCTTGTTGCTGTAGAACATGATGTACTCAGCGCCAGCCTTGGCCGCGTTGGCAGCCTTCTTGTCGAACGTGCAGGAGCCTCGTCGGAGAAGAACAATATAATTGCCCAAGTCAGGTGTATTCTTGGGAAACTCATCACATCCGTCATCGTGAACACTCGTGTCGTAGTTGAGTGCCCACAAAGGAAGCTTAACATCCTTCCAAGCGCTGGGCTTACCGGCCTGATGTCCAAACTCATGCTCCGATCCTCCATCGATGGTATAACTCGAAGCATTCAACAACGAAAGAGTCTTGGTGTTGTCGAACGACCCAACAGCGCTGACTCTCTTCCCGTTACCGGCCGTGCTAGCATAAAACAAGCCCGAGTCACCCGAATTGCCTGCAGCAAGAAGACAAGGAACGCCATTCTCAACAATTCTTGACACAGCAACCGCCCAGGGCTCCTCAGACCAACCCGACGGACCACCGATAGAAGCCGAGATAATATCCGCACCATCTTCATAAGCCTGGTTAAATGCTGCGATAAGAATATCATTCTCAGACTCGCCATTGCAGCCGAATGCGCGGTACGCTCCGAGTTCAATGCCTGGTGCTGCACCTGTGAAGCCCATTGAGTTCTTCTGCGCTGCAAGAATACCTGCGACGTGAGTTCCGTGGCCGGCGCAGTCCATTGGGTCGTTGTCGGGTTTGGCTTCGTTGGAGCCGTCGTAGTCGTCGCCTACGAGATCTTTGCCGAAGGAGACGAGGCATTTGGGACCGAAGCAGCCTCCTAGAGCTGGATGTTTGTAATCAACACCACTGTCAACAAGAGCAACCTTGAGTCCCTTGCCCGTAACACCTTCGTCTCGTAGCTTATCGATCTGTGTCATCATATGAGGTGTGTAGGTATCGTTCGAAAGGTCTCTCTCTTCAAATCCCCTTTTCTTGACAGCCGTGTACTCCATACCCGGGGTACCCGTCCAATGAACCGTAGGCTTTGGTAGACTGAATCTCTGAACGGGCCATTTCCTCTTGATACCAGGCATCGAGGCCATCTTTGCAGAAATATCCTCTGCATTGTCGAGGTCGTTGAACTGAATGGAAGCTCCCTTGAATAGCTTGTAGTTGTACTGCATACGAGTCTTTCCTTCTGAGGAAGCCTTGGCAAAGAATTCGGCGCAGTCCTGATGTAGTTAGTATGCGTAGAATAAGAGATATGGAGGATACAAACATGATCATCTTCGAACTCAAAGATATAAGCACCAGGCAGACGACCAGGTCCCTTTGTAACAGAGATCTTGTCAAAGTCAACCGCACTGGCAGCAGCCGCGAAAAGCGCCGCAACGACACTCAAGCGCACCATGATGAAACAAACAAACAAACAAACACAATCTATCTCTTCTGGGGAATACAAGAAAAAGAGATGAGATGAAAGAAGGGGGCTAAAGCCTGGGGTAAAGCCAACCAGACCAGCACGGGGCGAACAGACTATATAGTACGATCATCGTCATGAACAGACCCAGCCAGACCCATTGTTGACGCTATCACAGCCATGACCATGACCTTGCTGGGGTCCATGGTTTATGATGGGGAAAAAAGAAAGTGGGTTGTTGTTTTAGTGGGCTTCAAGGCGAGAGCAAGGCAAGCAGCAGACACGAGAATCCAAGCTGAGCGAATAGAAACAGAGACTCAGTCCAATCTTTTTTGTTTGATGCAAAGAGTCGGTAACGCAAAAAAAGAAAGAAAAAAGGCTGGGATAACATGAGATCGACAGGCACAACTAGGGTTGACCTGTCAGTCGCTAAACATAGCTCATCCTGCCATTGCGCGTCCTGCAGGACAAACTATTCACGATAAGATAGCCAAGAAGGAAACTCAACGTCATATCCAGAATCCCTTATGGCGGTGCATGACTGTTAATTAATCGTCGAAAACTTGAAACTGACACTCAGCCTCGCTTCCTTCATCCTTTTTCCCGCACATCTTAATCTGCCCCACGATCGACAGGAGAGAACCCTAGACATGGTATTACCGAGTGTATCTTCAATTTGTTATCTCTGCTTTCTAAGACTGTGAAAATATCTGTGATCGATGGAGTGGACTGACTCATGCACAAATTCCCGTGTTGCACCAAGCTGAACCACAAACCTCGTATTTCCATGCACAAAAGACTTGGTCTGGTTGGACTTTGTACACGTCTGATATGCAGGACGGGAAGTTTAGTCTAGAGGTAGTTTAGTTTATATCCGTTTCTGTCACCTTTTTTAGAATGCCTTTTTTGTCTCGTTCTAGACTAGTGGGGTGTTTCCGAGTCGATGAAGTCGTGCACTGATCTTTTCATTCTCTTGATTGACGTCTGCTAAGCAGCGATGGATTTCCAGAGCCTCAATATCACAAGAAATTCTGGGTTTGACAGGTTAGGTGGCCAAGAATGTCAAACGGCATTTCAATGCCGTGGACAACTCAACAGCCACAGCCGCGGTTAATCTTCTTGGCGTGCTTCTTTTGGTCATCCTGCCGGAGTGTGGCTCTGCAATCAAGCGAACGACTATCTATCATAAGCCAAGATACTCAATTGGAGTGTCAAATCAAGTGACCAGAGAAAAGAACATGTGAAAAGTGAAACCTGACATATCCTCAGTCTGGTCCGTTAACAAGATGCGCAACTCGGAATAGGTTAAGACTGGACATCAAAAGTGACCGTCCTGGCTGTGTCCAATCCGTCTCTTCCACTGCCAGGGCCTTCAACATGCGTTTGGTTCATTCGGAGACTGAACCAAGCTTCAATGTTTGGGTAGTACAGAATTTGTTATATGCATCTTATATCCGGCCAGTCAGCACTATTCCATTCATAGGTGCAGCACAGAGTACAAACACCACGGTATTGTGTTACCGTACTACGCCGTTGCCCTCGTATACATGTGTATCATCGGATAAATTCTTGCTTCCATAGCAATGCTAGTTAAAAAAGCTCGAGATAGTTAGTGTAACTCGCAAGTCAGAGCCCGGGTATTCATCAATCCTCTCTGTGCACAATTCCACAACTGGATGCAACAAACCGTGAAAGCTTCACCGAGCTTTCTACACTGCTGTACCCAGATAGCTATCATCAAATCGAAAGCAAAAAGACAGAAAAGGAAATAAAGTTTGTCGTAAGTTATATCAAATCAATTACATCAAACCAATGGAAGGAAAATCTCAACGGTCATCCCGCTTCCGCCTCCGGAGGGACATTGTCATGCCCCTTCTCTGATTGGCCAGTTTCACAAGATCAACCAGGAATGCCTAAGAAAAAGTTGGGAATCAAATATGTTAATTGCAACAGAACTAGACCCGGCAGTTGATCAGATAACCTTATTTTTATTTATTAAAACCTCTCCCTAGTAGTAAATCTCCTTCAAGTATCGTCGTTCAACATCAACAACATGGCAGATACAGATCCCCCACGTACAAAAGAGCATCCTTCTGCTCACGATACCGAGAACAACATACAAACAGTCGACCAACCCGAAGACAAGGGAAAGACGTCAGCTTTCAAGTCTTTGGGCTGGCTTGACCGTTTTCTTGCAGTATGGATTCTTCTTGCCATGGTCATTGGTATCATCTTGGGAAACTTTGTTCCCTCGACTGGTCCAGCTTTAGAAAAGGGCAAATTCGTTGGCGTTTCAGTACCCATAGGTAAGAAGGCTCAATCCAGTTGTATTCAGAACTATGAACTGATATCAACGCGTTTTAGCTGTTGGATTGCTCGTCATGATGTATCCTATCCTGTGCAAAGTCCGATACGAAAGTCTCCATGAGGTCTTCTCCCAGCGCGACGTCTGGAAGCAAATCCTCTTCAGCATAGTCATCAACTGGATTGTTGCACCCTTCCTAATGGTAATCCCCCATACCACGATACCCAAATATCGCTAACACAGACTAGCTCGGCCTCGCATGGGCATTCCTTCCAGACAAGCCTGAACTTCGCGTTGGTCTCATCCTCGTCGGCCTTGCACGATGCATCGCCATGGTGCTGATATGGAATGGCCTCGCTGGCGGTGACAGCGAATATTGCGCTATCCTCGTGGCTATAAACTCGATCCTCCAGATGGCTCTATACGCGCCAATGGCCATCTTCTTCATCAGCATCATCAGCGGCGAAGAAGGCTCCCTCGAAGTATCGTATTCCATTGTCGCCACAAGCGTTGCAGTATTTCTCGGCATCCCTCTCGCCGCAGCCATAATCACCCGCTTCTCTATCCGTAAGCTAGCTGGACCCGAGTGGTATGAACGAGTCTTTCTGCGCATTATTTCTCCATGGTCTCTTATCGGTTTGCTATACACGATTCTCATCCTCTTTGCCTCGCAAGGCCATCAGGTGGTTCACCAAATCGTGTCCGTCGTGCGTGTCGCGGCGCCTCTGATCGTTTACTTCGTCATTATCTTCTTTGCAACACTTCTTATCTCTCGACACTTTGGGTTCGGATACCCGCTTTCGACAACACAGAGCTTCACAGCTGCGAGTAACAATTTCGAGCTTGCTATAGCGGTAGCCATTACTGCTTTCGGGCCAAGTAGTGATCAGGCGCTCGCGGCCACGGTTGGACCGCTGATTGAGGTTCCGGTGCTGTTAGGATTGGTGTATCTGCTTCGTTGGGTATCTGATAGATGGAACTGGAAAGTCTGAACTTGGGTTGCGGGTCAGTAGTCGTATACGATAGCATCAAGTCATCTCGTCCATCAAATTGAGCAGATCCGTGTTTCGCACCATGCAGTTGTCGTTGGTAGCACAGCCAAGTGACGCCCGAGCGTTCGAGATGTCGGAATGACCTCTGATCTGAGCGAGAATGGTGGCAGCCTCCATACAGTGAATTTTGTCTAGCGATCTCGGTACCCTCATAGCCGGTTGATACTGAGGTTGCGGTTGACCTTGAGCTTGTGGCTCACACTGAGACTGTGGTTGACACTGAGACTGTGGTTGACATTGAGGCTGCGATTGCTGTTGCGGCGGAGGTTGTGGTCTCGGGCAGCAACCCGACTCTTCAGTACAAGACTTCGAAGTCGTAGGCGTCGGCGGCGAGTAAACATTAGGATAGACACTAATCGGCGTATTGCTGCTCTCCCGAATAGGACCACAACCTTGAAACTGCGTCTGCGGCTGAGGATGAACAAAAGCCACCGGCCTTGAGGGGATCGCAACAGGCGAAGCAGCAGAAGAAGGCGTCGAAACAGGCGTAAACGAAGAAACAGCCGTTCTCATAGTCGTCTTATCCTCATGCCTCGCAGCCTCAAGATGCGACTCAACCTCCTCAGCAGCAACACCTTTCGCAGCGAGTAATCCTCTCAGAGCCGCGTTCTCACCAGCCACAACCCTCGCCACGCGCTGCATTTCGAGCGTAGCTTGGGCATCGCGACGTTCATAGTCACGGACGCGATTTTGAAGATCGTCGAGTAACTCTCGCTGACGTGCGCGCGAACGACGCTGGTTCTCACGGTTAAGAGCGAGAGACTCTGGTGTTCGAGCCTGTGATGAGTCAGTATACGTAACGTGAGGAGATGGAGGTTTCGTACCTTGCGCGGCATGGTAGGAGTTATCTTATCAGTTGAGATGTGGTGAGTGTAGCTCGTCGCATGAAATGGTTAAAAAAGATTCTCGCAGTGAGAAAGTCAAGTCGCAAGCAATAGTTTTAGGTTCCACCGACGAGGCTTGCATCTAGAACAAACTGGGTAAACGCAATCCAATCCCTCCGCACTTTCGGTCGCGTACAAACCGGTCAATGACAAGGTTATTATATGCAAATCATAAAAGCAGCAATCGTGAAGGTTTAATTGCAGGCATCATTCAACTAACCCCGAGCAACGGATTACAAACCCCTCCACATTTTTTTCTCTCCGGGTGGGGGGGAGGTTTTTGTCCAAGTTAGGAAAACGGACCCTCGGCATCTTCCATCGTCATCAACTTTCTTCACCATCAACCAACGCAGCCAATTGAACTGAACCTTCAAGCTCCTACAATTCGATATCATGATCTGCAGCACCTGTCGTCGCGCAGCTATGCGCTCTGCTCGTCTTCCTCTGCGTACCCTCGTCCGCGCTCCCGCAGCCATTAGCCGACTCTCACAAACATCCATCACATCGACAACACCTGCCCGCTTGATCTCGACCTCTATTCCTCGATTCTCCGCCGCTGCTGAAGAGGAGCCCGATCTTCCCTCTATGAGCCCCGCCGAGAATGAAATCGCCGACATCTTGAAGGAGAAGCTCTCTCCTACCGAATTGCTCGTCCAGGACGTTTCTGGTGGTTGCGGAAGCATGTACGCCATCGATATCACATCGCCTGCTTTCAAGGGTCAGACAATTCTCAAGCAGCAGCGCATGGTCAATGCTGCTCTGGGAGATCTTGTCAAGGGCTGGCATGGAGTTCAGATCAGGACAAAGGTTTCTGCTTAGGCTTGATCTGGGAAAGGAAATACACGAAGTCAAAAGAATACATCGAAATTCCGATCACGGCAAAGAAGCGGCGAAATTATGGGCGGTCATGATTGTACGAATACAGACGGAGAGCAAGCGTCAGATCCTGGGATGGCATGCTTGGAAAGAAAGACAACATTTAATTGTAAAAGAATTCTACTTCGCTACAACCCTACAATTGATACAGGCTGGTTGTATATCAATACGCCATTGTAAAACAGGGTTGAAATGGCCATGTACAAATAATATGTCCATCGTCTAAAAACGAATTTTATCAGCCCACATATGCGGCGTTCTCACCTCTTGCACCAATCTGCTCTCGGTGTCCAAAATAAACTCTCCAAAATTGCTTCACGACTCATCTCACATATTCTCGATATCAGGCGACGCAGCTAAGTTGAATGGGTATATTATAACTTTTCATATTCTCATCTATTGCGCCAGCCGTCAAGACAAAGCTCGACATCCCAACATGACTGTCCACCATTTTATTCTTTCTTACATTTTCTAACTTATTTCGTAATTTACATTCTATTCATCATTAGCATATCATCACATAGTCATTGGGAGAAAAACATACCGCTCAACGGGAGTGAGACCAAGCAGGGACATGCCGTTGTGGAGCACAATTCGGGCAGCGTCGTACAGACCCATACGGGCCTTCTGGAGCTCATCCTCGCTACCGACAATTCGGAGGTGGTCGTAGCTGGAGCTGAGGACGTGGGTCATCTTGAAGAGGTACGTCAAGATGGTAGTGGGCTCGAGAGTCTTGAGAGTGTTCTGGACAACATCGGGCCACTGGCTGAGAAGTCGGACAAGGTCGGTAGCGTGCTTCTCCTTAAGAAGGCTCAGGTCGGCAGTGGCGAGCTGCTCATCGGAAAGGTCGACTCGTCGGCGGATAGAGCACAGACGAGCGTGGGCGTACTGGAGGTAAGGACCGGTGTCACCCTCGAAGGAGGTCATGACGTCCATGTCGAACTTGTAGTTGTTGATTCGCTTTCCAGACATGTCCTGGACCATAACACTGCTGATACCCAGAATGTCGGCAACAGCCTCAGGGTTCTCAACCTGAGAGTACTTGACCTCGTTCTTTCGCATGACCTCGTGCATCTTGTCGGCGACGTCTCGGAGAATATCGTCAAGGAACTTGACAGTACCCTTTCGGGTGCTCATACCCAGAACCATACCGAAGTTGATGTGCTGGCACTTCTTGGCAATATCCTCATGGCCCATGAGCTCAATGGTCTTGAAGAGCTGCTTCAAGTGAAGATCCTGCTGAGAAGCAACAACATAGATCATGTGGTCAAACTTGTACTTCTCCTGTCGGTTGAGGAGCTCGCTGATATCTCGGGTGAGGTAAAGAGCAGTGCCGTCCTTCTTTCGGAGAATGACCTTCTCGAGACTCTTACCAGGCTTGCCAGCGACGTGCTTGGAGAAGTCGATCAGAGTAGCACCGTTGGCATCCTCAGTAAGTCCCTTCTCGGCGAGAATCTTGGCAGCCTTCTCCATGTCCTCCTCAGGGACCTGAGACTCTCCAGAGTACTCGTCGTACTCAATGTTGAGACGAGCGTACGTCTTCTTATAACGAACAATGCTGAGGTCTCGGAATCGTCGCCACAACTCAACAGCCTCCTTGTCGCCATCTGTCATTCGTCGGAAGTACTTTCGGGCCTGCTCGTCCAGGGAGCTGGCCTCAAGCTCAGTGACATCCTCGCCAGCGTCCTGCTTCTCCTTGATCTTGGACTTCTCGTCCGACATCTCGTTGTTGATTCGGACGTAGAGGTTGAAAAGATGGTTGATGGGGTCGGCCTTGAGAGCCTCCTCATCACCCCACTTCTCCCAGGCAAGAGCCAGCAGACCGTACTGCTTACCCCAGTCACCGAGGTAGTTCATTCGAGTAACCTCCCAACCAGCGCTCTCGTACAAAGAAGCGAGGAAACCACCAATGATGGTACTTCGAAGGTGACCAGCGTGGAAAGGCTTGGCGATGTTGGGCGAAGAGAACTCGACAATCATTCGCTTCCTGCCAGAGTTGGGGTCGTTGGGGTCTCGGAGACCATTGTAAGGGTTCTTTCCGTAGTTGTTGCCAGCCTTTCGGATCGTGGGAATAAGCATGCTGGTCAGCTTGTCAGGCTTGAAGAAGAAGGAGATGAAGGGACCAGAAGCAGTGGGCTTCTCAATAAGAGGAGACTCGGGGAACTATGGTATCGGGTCAGTCATGGTTGACAACAGCAATTGAATGCGCCTGACCTTGGAGGCCCATTCCTCAGCAAGCTCTTGAGGCTTCTTGCCCTTCACACGGAGGGCAGGCACAGCGAGAATAGCATCACCCTTGTCGAGAGTCTGAGTCCACTGGATGGCGGGGTAGATAATGGCAGGATCAACACCAGTAATGGGCGCCAGAAGGGATGTGATGTGAGATCGGTAGATATCGACGGGGTTGGTGTCAGGGTGACAGTTGGGGTAAGACTCGATATTGTTGATGCCAAGCTGCTGGAGCTGTTGGGCGAGGGCGTTACCGTCGGTCGCCATTGTGCGTATAGATCTAAATGCGGAGGGGTACTTGTACTGCAGGGACTGGCGAGTCGAAGATAGAGAAAGGGCGTGGGTCTGAATTGGAGACCGTCGCAAAGTCGAAGAGGCTTTATAAAAGGAACGAGAAGTAGAAGAAGAAAAAAGTGTGGATGGAACGAAGCGCCGCGCGAGCATCAATGGCGATTCCGGGTGTGACTCAAGTGGGCTCAAGGGTTAACAAAAAGGCTTTTGACTCTTTCTTTCTTGCAGTAGACTGCGGGTCATTCGCTGCAGAGCTTGGAAAATCGCGGGGCACGGCAGCCTTGAAATTCCGCTCCGATTTTACCCCTCCATCATCAACTCGAGCAGCCTGCCTTATGATTCATAAAAGCTTGAAGGGGGTCTCACCATGACTCAAATCACATCCAGGCACTGCCTTCGGCCATCGAAAAGTGACACATTCAGCAGCTGATCTGTCCGAGCACGGAGACTTGACTGAAAACTCTTGAACAAAGTACTTGATATCAATTTGAATTGTAAAGATTGAACACCACTAAATCGCTATTGTTTTAACCATTGAAAAGCTGGTAATATGTCCCAGACCATTTTCACACCCTAACATGAAGTAACCCATCCGGGGCTCTTCAGAATAAACCGTACAAGATTAATGAGAACCGAACCCAGATAATGAATATTTTGACGCGCCGTAGTTGTGGGTTATCCCGTTGAGAAGCCCATTCAACATGCATTAGAAGGGGTATAACAAGGAAAGGTTTAGACATTTTGGTCACCACGGTCCATCATGTCGTTAGTGCCGAACTTCTTCCCGCTCTCCTTCTTGCGGGCAATCTCCTTGCGCCACTCGAACATAGTGTTGGGCTTATCCTTGATAGCCTGGCGAAGCTTCTCATCACTTCGCTTCATCCAGGCGTTGGGAGAAGCAGTGCTAACTGGGTACAGGGGCATGCTATTGTGGCTGAGGAGGAAAGTATCCGGCTCGCGCTTATCATGAGACGCAATAACATCCAAATCAGCCGCAATTTGGTCGCAGTAAACCTCGAGGGGAAGATCGTTGACATCCTGTCCGAAGGGGTTCTCAATTTCTTGACCGATGAAAAGAAGACCGAAGATGATGTAAGCTGCAACGATGGTAGCGGGAATGGTAATCCACTGGAGTTTCTCAACAAGCTGGAAAGGAAGGACGAAGACGTAGATGAAAGTAATCTGACTAATGGCGATGGTGTAGGCAATGGGGAGAGGAGTGTTGAGGACTCGGTCGCAGCCCGTCATGCAGTCATTCATCGCCAAAAGCTGGTTGTATGCAAGAGTCTGTTGCATAGGGACGTCGAGCTGTCCTGAGGCAACCATGCGATCGATGGTAATGGCGAGGTGGTTGAGGATTTCGAGAGGGAGGTTACCAAGAGGCTTGTCGGTCTTCTTAAGAGCCTTTCGCGGGTTACTTTGAGCAAACGACACGCCGAGGTACTCGCCAACAGCCTTGAACACGTTCTTCTTCTTGAGGGAGACGCAATCGGGATCAGCTGCAGTGGCCTCTTTGGCAAAAGTGTTGAGATGACCGATGAGATGCTCCATATCAGGGTACGCGCTGTAGGGCTCAAATCGCAGGGCGTGCTTGAGGGAGACTGAGAATGCAACGACGAGGTTCATTGCGCCAATCTTCTTGAGAATCGTCTCGCGGGGATCCTGGTCTGCGACGTCCTTGCCATGAATCCAAATGACGCGACCCATAGTCTGAGAAGCCAGGGTAAGTGTGCCCCAATAACGACGACCTTCGGCATAACGCTCGTAAGCAGTCGAGGATCGGAAAGACAGACTAAGACCGACGACGAAACCCAGAATGGTGAGCAGAACAGAGTCGACGGAAATCTCGTGAACCTTCCTGTGGATGAGTGTAATAGCAGTCGACCAAGCGGCAATAGCGACCAGAGGAATGATCAGCTTCGGCAAGATGGAGCCGTGCATTTGCATCATGAGAGGCCATTTTGAGTGCTTCTGGATATCGCGAGGACCAGTGAAGTAGTCATCCAGGTCGAGAGAAGTTTGTTTGCGGAAAAGGGCAGGGTTGATGCCGACAGCGGGCGAAGGGGGAGAGCGAACTTGGTCGAGAGGGATCTCGAGACTGTGGAGGCGCTTCTCGTTGGTGCTGGACATACTTTGGAGACGTGCAGGGTCTTGGGATGATGATTCAAGTCTCTCCTGTGTGGGCTGTGTGGTGTTGATGGTTGGTCGATTGACGGCCGTCGTGGCTGTATGGCCAGACGTGGCAGAGTAGCTGTCGCCCATGTTGTCGATGAACTCGATCGATGTGAAGATATCTCACACTTGAGAGGAAATGCAGATCCTGCCAGCAGGCGTATGAGGATGGGAGAGTTCGATGCTAAGTAAAGAAAATACGGAAGAGTGAAACCGTGCTGTGAAAAGAGAGAGGAAGCCTAGAAAAGAGGCAAGAGCCAGTGAGTTGAATTGTTATAGCAAACGAAAGTAAGAAGGAATCGAGTGATGCACGAACGGGGGCGGAGCCTGTTTTTTATTAAAAGGGAAAGAAGACGCCCAAGCAGTAGAAAGTGGACTCTCCTGACCTGATATGGAATTGAAGTTGATCGAGAGTACCAGTACAGAGACCAGGAGCAAACAAGCTAGACCACATCTACCACCCTACAAGCTTACATGCTGCCAAAGTGGAGGTGGTCTCAATGCCGCCGCCACTCAGGAACGCTCCCACACCAATCCCTCAAAGGGAAGCCCCTGTAACGTCCGATCCTTTTTGCGTTGTTATTGGTTGGTGTACACCATTACGGCGGCGCCGTCTCGTTCTGGGGGGAACTGAGTTTTGTGGTCTCAGCGGCAGGGCCCGCCTGGGCAAGAGAACTAGGGTCACTTCCAGTGTAAGTGATCCGTAAATTTTGACTGATTCCTCATACTGTGCTGACAAGACTCCATCCAATGTGCTGTGCTGTCCGGCGCTACCAGGTCGAGGCCTTCATCGCACAACTGGGTTTTTGAAACGCTGCTTTGCCCCCTTTTATGCACGCTACCTTGATTTATGGTTTGTTTTTTACTCGTCACGGCGGCAAAAACAAAAGTTGTTAGGTTTAACCAAAACATCTCATATAAACTGAACACAATTCGTCATGCAGACTCACTTGGGTGATGTGCATCCGCAGGTAGGTGCCAGAAGAAATATTCTCTACAACTTAGGCTACAGAAATAAAGTAGCCTAAATACTAGCCTAAGCTAGCATAAGGTGATTAAGTTATTTTGTCTCTTATGCTCTTGGGGGCTAATTCTTATGACATCCTGAGGATCCGCTAAGTTCACAAAAGGGACTTGTGTCTTTGGTGGACCCGTCCGCCATGTCTGGGTCTGAGACAGATGCAAATCAGCGTGACACTCCCCATGTCATGATACTTCTTTGTAACGGGCAATAGAAGGGACGATCGAAAGTTCTGGGGATGGCAGGACACGATCGATTTGGATGGTGCAACGCCCATATGGGAATGCATGCGAGTTTCAGGGGGTCCAAACCTAATTGGAGTGGATGTTCACACATTGAACGACTGTCGATGACCTTCAACCAAAGCAGGGGGCGCCTAAAACCCAAGTCAGGATAGGATATTCAACAACATCTCCAATGACTCTCGCCTGATCCTCAATTGGCTGTTATGAAAGGAGGTCCGTGACGTGGACTAGACGATGGCCGACAATCAATGACAAAGCCTACAGCATCCCTTGCGAAACAATGGGTCCTCTGAACAAAACAGACAAAAAATAGGTTGCACAGCCCCCCGTGGACTCTCGAAGAACGTCGGGATCCAATGGCAAGGGAGACTCTCACGGGTTTTTCACTGTCCTTCATCACCGAGCTAGCGAGGAATTAGAGTCGTAACTAAATTATAGTGAGGACCCATAACAAGACTGGCGTTGTCTAAATTTAATACGACAGTTGAGCCCCGATTGGTTTTCTCGTAGGAAGCCGGAACTATGAGCCTCTGAGCCTCTTTCTGTTCCGTTCATGTGCCGATAATTCTTTGTCAACGTCTGTAGTTCGCAGATATATGCAGACATCAAGCCTCCGTATGCACTCCTTGCTCATACATACAAATAAATGGCAACCTTCTTTGTCTGATCTACGCTTCACCATCGCGCACAGTATCCTTCACAGTCCGCCAGAACCCGGTCTCATCCTTGCGAGCCAATTTCTTTCTAAAATCTCCAGCGTCTCCACTGCGGGATACGCGTTGCACTAGAATACCAAGCTTTTCTCAGTGAGTCCGTCTGTTGATCAGTTTTGATAGTTTATCTGGGCCACCCAGAAGCCAAGTTTCTCACCCGCGACTTGGCGTGAGAGACTTTTTGACTTTGTTGTCACTACAAGCCCCATTCGCGTCGATGCACGTAAGATTGTTCGCGTAGAAACTCACCCACAACCCTATGCACTCAATACTTGGCAACTTCCCATTTTGCAACGGGATTGTCCTCGTGCCTAGTTTCTTTTCGGATTCATTTTTCGAATAGGATTTCTTTGCAGCTGGAGGATAGCCGGTGTGAGACCGCCGAGCTCTTTGCTGAGCTGGAGTATTCACCCCAGTTGGTCACCACCGATATGAGGCGACTCCAGGCGAAAAAGCACAACAAGGGCCCATGTTTTGGCCCCCGACTCGTTAGCCCAGGATTGGGACATGGACGTCGATTTACGCGGGTTCATGCCTCGCCAATATGCGGTCAGCGGCCAAGCTGAATTATAACTGAACAAGCCACTCTTGATCCATATTAATAACAGCGATCGACTGGTCTCGACTCAATTGGAGCTTTGCTATATTCTACCAAGATATAGCGAGTCAATTGATGCTCTTCTGACTCATAGATCATCCCATTGTTGATTCATCTTTCGCCGTCGTTTGAACTACAGCTGGCGGCTTCATCTTGTTTCATCGTAAGCCTCAAACCTCTGGCACTAGCGTTGGCTTGCAAAATGAGTCTAGTAAGGGCGCGGAGAATTATATCCTCTCGAAAGGGACAAGTTTGCAATAAGCACTAACTAAGACAGGAGTCCAGCCAGCCTCTGATTTGTAGGAAATTAGATGGTCAACAACAAATCGGCAGACTCCCTGTAATACGAGAGTTATTTCCTCCCTCTTGACAACATCACTCGTTGCTGCGCATGTGACTTTGCCGGCAGAGAGTCTCATACGTACATTCGATCACTATGTCAACTGCCGTTGTCTTCGATATGCTTCCCGCCAGAGGCAGCTTAGAGTGACTTCCTCAAGCCCCTATTGTATTCATGAAGACTAGGTATGCGCTGAGACCAACATATGACGTTTGCTGTCAAAGCAGATACTTCGTAAACTTGATTACCCGTATCCGTGACAGGTGACTTTACCAGCACCTGAGCTGTGTGTAATCTCGTCTGATCTAGTTTATTGTTGACCTTGTCTTGAGCTTTGGCATTTATGCCTTCTACCAGAACAACAGCCCCTTGGCCAATAGTCTTGAAGATTCGCATGGAAAACAAACAAGCGGACGAAGGCGACTGCCGTAGTGCGGGAGAGGATTCCGTTGTTAATAATGAGCAGTGCGTTGAAAGTTCGTGCGACGTCAGCAGGACTAAAGACTCTTTCGGGTTTATACTGTAAGCAAAAGGACAATACATATTGTCCCAAGATCATTGCCTTTACCTGTCACCGTTCGCAACGGGCCAGTAGCCGGTAACTTCTTCTTAAAGTTAAGTGCTGCAAGCTTAAAGCAGGGCTAACGGTGTTCGTAAAAGATGTCTTCCAAGTAGTGACTTGACTATGAAAGAGTTCTGAGGTTTCCATCGCGTCGATCTAGTTACTTCATGCAACATGAGTAACGGGGAGTTGTCTAGCAGCAACATCAAGCAGGTTATGCAATATCCTAAGAGGCTTCTGCGAGAATGTGATATCGACATAAATCGTCTTTTCATCTGCCAAAAGAACGACGTCGCGGACTCCCAAGGCGGTCACGTCCTCAGGGTTGAGACTGTTTCCAGAAGTGGAATCTTTTTAAGACTCCTCGTTCAATAGACGATTGGCTTGACAGAGGACGACAACAGACTAATGTTCGAGCGACTATTCTAAGTCTTGCTAAATTGTAGAAATCATTTCATCTCTTATGGTCTTGGTGACCGAGTCTTCCATACCCTAATGCACAGTCAACTAACACAGAGACGAAAGCTTCTGGCGCAATCCTATGTCATGCATGCTTCTTATCAAGCTCTAGTGGGGCACGGAATGTGACAGGTTTCGTCAAATCTGGAACTTCAATGCCTCAATTAGAAGATCTCTGTTGATCACGGACGATCTCAGGTCTGGGGAAGGGCAAGACTAAGACAGAGTGAGTAAAAGCGTATGGACTAACTGGGTTGTTCAATTGACAGTGGGCGATAAGATCACGTGTGTCATTGCTGTGCTATATTTGCAATACTAATTGAAGAACACGCAAATAACAAAAACTCACGACATTTCAAAGTCGTTGAATATTTCGCCCTCGAGTTTCTACGAATGGAAGTCTATTGATTGGACTCGAGGACTGTACGGCGTAAGCACGTGTCACAAGCTTGGCGACTCGGGTATCGTGCGTCACCAAGAGAGTTTCAACGTTTGATGTCTACCGTCCAAGGTCAAATAAATTATATTCCTATTTATCAACTCTTACTTCATTCCAGTTAGACTCGATGATGTAAATAACGACAACATTATAATTATAACAACGTTCCTGATCGCCAGTCTTGAAGTCAGCGGCTCAGAAAATCGCACTAAGACAGGGGTCCTAGGATCCATATCCGGCCAAGCTAAGCCACTGCGGCGTTGAAGGGTCTAGTCAGGCCCCATTCAAGGGCGAGCTCCAGCTGTCTGCTGTCACTTCAAGGGATGATCCAGGACCCCCTATGAACGAAACCCAACTGTTACGAGTATCATCAATCCTTGCTTCAACTCCAACATCAGGACCTTGACGACTTTCTTTTGTCCTCTTTCGCCGCCAACCGATTCCATTGCCCCCGAATTGTCCTACATCGATCCGATATTTTGACCGCCATGGCTGGTCACTGGGCCCCTCGCCAGCGCTCGAATCGAGCTCCCATCATCGGCTTTGTCCTCTTCGTCATCTTCGTCTTCTACTATCGCGACATTCTTCTAGGGTCAAATACACCGGCGCGCAAACATAGAAATGTCTATCCAACACTAAATCTCGACGATAATGCCGTCGAGATGGTGGTGGCCAGCATGAAGCACGAGAATGTGTCGTGGCTCGACGAATACCTTCCTGAATGGAAGAAGAACATTTACGTTGTCGACGACAACAAGGCTAAGCTGACGGTGCCTATGAATAAGGGTCGCGAGGCCATGGTCTTTCTGACGTATGTTTCTTCAAAGATTGATTCTGTCTCTTTCGCTAATGCGCTGCAGCTACATCATTGACCGATACGACTCCCTGCCCGGGAACGTCGTCTTCCACCACGCCGAGCGCTTCCAGTGGCACAACGACAACCCCGACTACGATGCTCTTCCTCTCCTCCAAAACTTCCGTTTCGATAACCTCAAGAAGGTCGGCTACGCCAACTTGCGATGTGTTTGGGTTCTTGGCTGCCCTGCTGAGATTCGACCCATCAAGGACGAAGCCCCTGCCAAGGAGGGTGAGCCCGTCCACGCCCGCCACGTTTACAAGGCCGCTTTCCAGGAACTTTTCCCCAGTCTCGAAATGCCCGAAGAAGTCGGTGTTACATGCTGCTCTCAATTTGCCGTCCGTCGCGAGACTATCCGCCAACGTCCTCGCGCTGAGTATGTGCGATTCCGCGAGTGGTTGATAGTATCTGCTCTTGGCGATGACCTCAGCGGTAGAGTCCTTGAATACTCTTGGCACAGTACGTTTGACACCCCACTTGCTACAATTCATCACACTGACTTTTTATTTAGTTATCTTTGGAAAAGACCCAGTCCATTGCCCGAATGCTGCCGAGTGTTACTGCCAAAACTATGGCATGTGCGATATGCAGTGCGAAGCCGACAAATGCGAAAGTCAATACACACTCCCTCCCTTCTCAACCCTTCCCAAGGGTTGGCCCCAAATTGGTTGGAAGGGAGAGAACCGTGGCTGGCAGGGTCAACCTTGAAAGAATAGGAAAACAATCACGATGAATTCGCGTCGTTCTTTTAAAGTATTTACGATCGAAGAAGTTTCGTTGCGAAACTCTGCGCTGCACGATTAATTGTAGACCATTATGGGTTACGTCTTGAAGGGATATTCTCAAGATCGTCCCTTGTCTCTGGGTTTCTGGAATTATAACGGGATGGGCGTCTGGTATTGGGTTTGGCAATCTGCAATGTCTGCGCTGGGTAGAGGTCTGTAACATTATCATGAGATAATTTTAAAAGCTCAGTATACTATGAATGGTATTGCATTAGAAATGAAGTCAGAGACGGACCAAAAGGGCGAGGCCAAGTAATCACATTCCAATGAATTCTGATCATCAAGTTCCTGAAACTTTCCTTTCGCCTTGATTTTCAGTCCCCCACTCGGAAATAAGGCCCCACCCCCACCTGTTTCCATTCAAGCCTCAGTTTGATGTTCACCTACAACTCATCTCAATCATCATTCGAGCTTCACACATCACATATCCACTAGACATACGCTGTTATTATTGTACACACAGCAACAGTCATTCAATATGGATTCCACAGCTTCTGCAAACTTGCTGGGTAAGTTAAACCCACCTACTCTCGAATTGGCTTTCAGTATGCTAACCTCCTCTAGACAAGCACAACAAGCTCATCTTTGAGATCCTCAGAAGCTATCGTGACTTGATGAACTGCGCCACAGTCCAAGGCATGGACAAGTCCAACCCAAAAGACTATGAAGCTCAACAGAACAAGCTCAACTTCAGAGATCCTGAAACAATGGCAGCTGCTGAGATAAGGACACAAAGAAAGTTTGACCAACTGGTAAGTCGACAGCACATCACCAACTTATCCCACGCTTACACTGCGCAGTATGACAACATCAAAGAGCTTCTCGCTCTATCGCGAACAATCAAGGAACTATGGGTATTTGGACCGCTCGATAGAGCCGACGCTCATCGCCAAGAGAAGGAAGTGCAGATTGACCGCGACGTAAACGAGGTAGCGCGTCTGTTAGACAATTTCGACATGAAGACCATGAAGGAGCTTGCTGAGCGAAATGGAGGTACTTACGAACCTCAAGCTTCTTCGTCAGCAGCGGGGCCTGCGACTGCGCCACAGCCATCTGAACAACCTCCTGCGACTGGTAACTAGGAGAAACAAGGCGGAGGGGAAGAGATGTCACCAGCGAGCTCGGCGACATTTGACATGGAGGAGAGTTTCACGGGCGATGATACTGGGGGGTTCGAGCGGTGAAGGGCTCGCTGGTGGTAAAGCGATGACTGCTTCTGAGAGGCGTTTGGGAGTTGGGCTTAAAGTAGGTCTGCAGTGAGATACCCAGAGACTAGATACTCTCACTCTTTGTCTAATTCAATTCAGTTGAACACACCCACATTCAATTGATAGCAGGTCCCAACATCCATGCTGCCTCGAATGGCTTGCGCTACAAGGCTTCCATAGCAGTGCGGCGGACTTGGACTGGTCTTCGGTGTGGTTCGTCTGGCCTTGTAAGGCAACTATCCAATTCGCCATCTTGTGGGAAGGAACGGCTGCCCAATTTGGACGACTTCATCTAATCTGATCATCTTGCGTCATGCTCGTTGAAAGTGCGGGAAGCGCCTGCCTCGTGGCTACGAGAAATGTGCCTTCCCGCCGACTACGAGATTTGTCACCCACCACGAGCTGCCTGATTGCCTTCCCTCCATCCATTCTCTTCTCTCTCCCTTTTCTTCACCCTTCATCTTCTCCCGCATCAGAACTTTTCAATCTCATCCCCATCGCCAATCGGCCTGTCACTCATTTCATGCACATACAGTCCTTTCATTTTCACCCACAATCCACCATGTTCTCCCGTCTCTTCATCGCCATCCTTGGCTTCGCGATCGCCCTTTGCCAGGCTGGATCCGACGGATCGTACCAGCCGACTCCTCAACACTTCAAGTATTGGGGATGTGCCACTGTCGACGCCGCTGGCTTCAGCAACCCGGTTCCCCTTCCCAATGGTGTCTTGACTCCCGAGATGTGCAAGGCTGCTTGTGCCTATCACATGTTCGCTGCTGTGTCCCCTGGGTAAGTCTTGACAAAAGCTCCTCGTCGACCACTCACTGACAGACTCAGTGCCTGCCGCTGCGGAGACAACCCCAACGCTATCAAGGCTATCCATGAGGGCTTCTGCAACAACCCATGCAACGAATCTCCCAACTCTCCCATGTGTGGAGGTGGCTGCCCTGAGGACGGTGATACCGGTATCTCGAACCTCTTCGTCATCCAGCCTGCAGTCATCCAGCCTGCCGGGCCTCAAGTCGAGCCAGGCAACCAGAGGAACCAGCTTGAACCATCAACAGTTCTCGTGCCCGTCTCTACTTTGGTGGAATCATTTGCGTCAGCTGCACTCCCATGGCAAACCTCCTCCTCGTCAGTAGCACCAACACTCCCACCAGGCCAGGCCCCAGTTCCGTCATCATCAGCTACTGCCCAAGGACCCCCTCAGGGTGGAAGCCTTCTTCCTTCATCTGGCTTTGTTCCTGTCGACCCACCCACTACTGCTGTAGGCCGGGTTATGGCGACTATCACGTCCACTGTTCACGTTCAACCCAGTCTCACTTGGCCGGACGATGAGCCTCCCTCCACCCCAGGAACTCCAGTGGTAGATCCAGTCTCAGTTTCGGAGGGTACCGGAGTTGTTTCCGCATCGGCATCCGAATCTTTTCTCACTGGTGAGACCCTATTCACAGATTCGGACCCTGTGCCTACCCCCTCTTCAACTGTCACAGAAGTGCCCATGTCAGAGGCGAATCGTTTCGAAATCAAGTTGCTCGTCACATTGACTGAACTGCTACTCATCGCCGTAGTACTCGTTTGAGAGTGTAGGACAATGACAGCGCTCGACATGCTTTTTGGAATGGTGAGATGGTAGTGAAAGGTTCACAGGGATGGGAAGTCAATGTACTGGGATGCTATGGTCATCGGATTATTATGACATTTTAACGGGAAGGAATTAAAAGTGATGGCAGTCACATTTCTCAAACTATCGAGCATGTTGACAGGGGCGTCTGGCGTTGTCTTCTCATCATGGGCTTTCAGATAAGACACAATCTGTGTAGATGACAGCTATAGACGTGATATAAATAAAATGAACGTCTCAAATTGTTTGAAACTGAATCATACTTCATTTTCTGATGATTGTCGGTTGTGAGCTCTGAAAATAGATCAACTTACCTGAACCATAGGGTAAGCAAGGCTGTATGGATCTGACGTAAATCTTTCATGGCATGAGCTGGCGACGACCCCACTGGAGCTCCAAGCGTCCAACACCAGGGGTAGTGGCGGGGTACTTGACAACGCAACGAGGGCAGCTCAACAGACATCCCACCTACACCTACATTCCGAATTTTATAGACAAAATGCAGTCGGGAATATCAGGTATGGGATATGGTGGCTCTGTATAGGAGCCAGAACTAACTCTTGCAGCTTCTCAGGAGCTCCAGAACGAGTTCAACTCGTTGCTGTCGAACGACACCTTCGGACTCCTCGCAACCATCGAGAAGGAATCCATGGTCCCCATCACCACGATCCCTTCCAAGTCGAACTCTTTCTCCGATAATCTTTCCGGCCTTGAACCTCACCTTAAGATCGATACCGCTCTCTACATAATCCTTCGCCGTCACGAAGATGCTCCTCGATTCATAGCCATCACCTACGTCCCCGACTCGGCGAAGGTCCGCCAAAAGATGTTGTTTGCTTCAACTCGCTTGACCTTTGTGCGTGAGTTGGGCACAGAACATTTCCGAGAGACCATCTTCGTTACGACACCCGAAGAACTGAGTGTCAAGGGCTTCGAGAAACATGATGCGCATAACAAGATGGCTGCCCCTCTCACCGAGGAGGAGCAACAATTGGGCGAGGTTAAGCGTGCTGAGCAAGAGGCCGGTTCAGGAACGAATAAGAAGGAGATTCATCTGAGCAAGAACTTTGCTATGCCCGTCTCCGAAGATGCCATTGCTGCTCTGAAGGAAATTGGCCAGGACGGCGGTCGAACTGTGACAATGCTGGTTAGTACTTAAAGTCCCCAAAACTCCCCGCCGGAAACTGACCGCCGCGACCCAGAAAATCAACCCCAGCACCGAGACAGTGGAGCTCGTTCCCGAGGCACCCACGCCCAGCGGCATCACAGACCTGACAAAGGCCATCTCATCTACCGAGCCGCGGTTCACCTTCTACCGCTACACTCACACGCACGACGGTGCCGAGTCGAGTCCCGTGCTCTTCTTCTACACCTGCCCGGCGACGCCCGGAAACAAGTCCATCAAGTTCCGCATGATGTATCCCTTGATGAAGCGTTCCGTGCTGGAAGTTGCTGAGAGCCAGGCGGGACTCAAGCTCGAGAAGAAGTTTGAGGTGGAGGACCCTAGTGAGATTACCGAGCAGTCGGTTCTGGAGGATTTGCATCCCAAGGCTGCGGCCCGACAGGGTTTCAGCCGTCCTAAGCGACCTGGTCGATAGATATGAGAGTATGAGATTGTTATGATGAATGCTCTTCTTTTTAGTATATGTTGACTTATTATATACTTATGACTGTTGAATGATACGCAAAAAAAAGTCAATTGTCCAAACTACAAATGCTGGTATTTATCCAAGAATGCATGCGCGCAGTAAGAACTCAAACCGCCCCCTTCCTATGCATGGTATATCTTCCTCTATACTTTTGATCCTCCTTTCCTCCCTCATATACAGTTCCCTTCCAGTCTTATATACGTGTTTTTCAGTGTCTTATTCCTCGTACTTGCCTCCAACGAGAGACAGGTTACTCCTCTCCATCTTGTCCTTCAGGAACTCGTAGACAGTAAAGGTGACAGCCTGACCGGGAGCGACACGCATAATTCGGGGCGTGATACCCTTGTAGAAAGCATGGAATCCTTCTTGCCTAGGAATTGTTAGTATAAGTACAGCTTTCTGTGTGTTGTGTGACTTACTTGAACATATCGGCAGCAATTCGAGTAATACGAGTCCAAGCACTAGTTCCAGGCTCAGCAGGACCACCTCGTTGCAGACGCGTCTTGATAGTATCAATAGGCGCATTACTCAAAGGTCCCATAGCACCAGATACAAGACCACACAGAGTAGTCTGGTAGTTGGGCAAGTTGGTGTTCTCGTACTGCGGCTGCAACTGCTTCAACCAATCCTTAAAGTAGCTGTACGCCGTGAAATTGACAGCCTGGTTCGAACCCTGCCTCAACGCCGTCAAACTCACACCACGATACAACGCACTAAATCCCTCCTCCTTAACAACAGTGTAAAGCGCATGCGCAGCATTACGGTACTTGGGAACGTCCAGCGGATCCGCCATGGAGTGATGCTGCGCCTGGAGACGAATCTTGATAACCTCCATGGGCGTCACGACGCAGACAGCTTCTGTGATACCAGCCGCAAGACCAGCGATGAAGACGCTCTTTCCAGAGACGGCACCTGTTTCGTCGGCGAGGAACTGCTTGTATTTCTCAAAGGAGGTGAAGCGGATGGCCATTTTGGGGACGATGCCTGTGAAGACGGCGCCGAGACCCTTGTAGAGACCTAGGGGCGTCTCTTTTGCGACGATGGCGGCGCCTGTTTTTAGGAAGCCGCGCTTGGGGGCGCCGGGTTGGCGGGCACGTCTTGAGAGTTGCATGCGGACTTTGATTGTGTCTTTTTTTCACATGTTAGTTTTTGACGTTCTTTTGGTTATTGAACTAGGTTTGCGCTGGCGCATGGGGAGCTTACCGAGGGGATGGCACGCGAGAGCTTCCATCATACCAGCACCACCACCGGCTGTGAGAAACGTTAGCTTTACTGCTTAATTCCTGCTTCCAGTAACCGTTTCCTCAAACAAGAGGTTGTGGAATTGGATTATCAACGTACCGATAAGGTTGACAGCCGCTGAAGGCGGCGTCTTCTTGCCGTTGCCATTGCCGTTCTTTGAAGCCATTGCGACAGCTACTGATCGTTTGTGATCTTGCGCCGAGCTAATATGTTCACTGAGATCAAGTCGCGTGGGTTATTCGCAAGTTCAAGAGTTTGCGCCGAGTCGTTTCAGAACCGAGGTTGTGGATATTTTCGAGGGAAGAGGCAACACCAAGACAGAGACAGAACCAAGAGGAGAAAGAAACCAAGAAGACTAACAAGACCAAAGATGGGAAGAGGGAGAAGAGGAACAATTTAAAGAAGGCGCACATGAAAAAGATCCTTGTCGGTCCATGACCGAGCCTTAGCTCTTCTTATTTACACACCTGGAGAAAGGATACCATACCCCACATTTTGGTGAATTACGGGGAAAAAGTGAGTTGGAGTTTTGGGATTGGGATTGGGGGTAAATGGAAGACCGAGGACTTGAATATACCTCTATAGCAACCACTGGCTGTGTCTAGTACAGCTTCAGCCTTCAAGTACATCCTTTGCCCCAAGCTGTGCAGTATGACCTCCAATTGCTCACTCTCTCACATGCAAGCTGATCCAAACCCAAACTCAGTGAATGTCTATAGATCTTCATAACTCTGACGTCGGCAACAAACCCTTTTACTTGGGCCCCACTACTGGTCCGGGCAGGCGGAGGACCGGGGTAGGGAACCACCATCCATGTGGCCGAACACATGGAAAAAAGAATTGATGTTTGGTGATCACGAGCAGGTGACTCAGTCAGAATGTAAAATTGTTTATTGCTCGGTGTATGAGATGATACATACCGAGAAAGAGTAAAAGGTGACGTCGGTACTTTGCCGACGGGTAGCCGAGCTTGTGATATTGCGGGGTCCCGCAGCTACTCTCAGTAGAGCTGGGTGTCATGATGGCTTGGCTTTGGCATGATATTAAATAGCTGGTTACTGTTCGAGTGAGATATATAATGCGAGTGTAAGGTCATCTTTTATACATTCAATCTATGCTTGCCCGAGCAATACAAGCAATCCTCCATGATCCAATTCACTTGGGAATATTCGTATTCTTGGGACAAAGACACCTCCAATTAACAACCAATCATCATCTTTCCCCCACAGTCAAGTTATGCATTCAACCCACCAGCAATTAAACCCACACCCTCTCCAAACCATCATGAAAAGGGCAAGCGTATGACCGAGCTTTGCCGAGGTCTGCTATTGAGTCAGCAAGACTGTTGGAATTCTCAATTATTCCCATATTGAATTGTCAATACTTCAACTTCAGACATCACCTAGGACGCTGTACTGATTATGTCCTGGATATGCCCTTTAAGAAGTTGAGGTTCTGGTAGTCACAACCTCAGTATCCTCCTCGACGCCATCTCCAATCTCAGGACGGATATAAACTGCTTAAGACATCAACCGCCCAAACAAATATCCTAAGCCGCGGAACATTACTTTCCCAGCATTACAATCACGGCTTCCTTTCCTACATCTTCCGTTCAATCCCGTCTCCTTTTACTACCCCAACTCGGAACAGATAGCTCGGAGCGTCGGAGATTCGGAACTGGGGTATCAATTAATTTACCATCCGATACATTTCCCGCCCGGACTTGTATGTCCCCACTACGCGGAGCCGCGTCTGTTGAACTGTAGCCGAAGACCTGAGGAAGGCATCCGCTGTCGCTACGGACAATGACTCTTATTCTCATGATGATCTGTGTTTCTGACTAGATGCTCACATTATGAGGCTCTCATAATCACTGGATGCGTGAGTATTTTGAGCAAACGGTCCTGTAACAGGGAAGAGTTCTGCTTGTCAAATTACACGCCGAAGCGAGGCGCTTGAAATCCGATCAAGCTGATTGGTTCGCATAACGCGAAGGCTTGTAAGTCGCATAGAGCCGGGACATCGAATTGCGGCTCGTCTCGAAACCCCCAAACTCTCAAATTCAGGAACGCCTGGTGAAGATTAGTAACGACAGGGGCCAGCGATTGCTTTGGGTTGAGGGTGTTTGCTGTTTGTGTTAGCCACCTGACTTGAGCGTGATCGCCTTTACTACATAATATGAAAAGACCATGATCACTCATCAGAACGATGGATTGGACGTCCATGGGCACTAGGCCAAGTTGCGGAAGTCTCGGGAGAGGCTGCGAATTTCCTTCATAATCTCGTCGTGCTTGGCATCCATTTGAGTCTTGAGCCTCTCGTCCTGCTTTCTGAGGAGTTGATCGACGCCTTTAAGCGCGAGAGCAGATAGTCGGGCTGTAATCTCCTGCATCGTGGTTGGGTGAGCATGCTACGTTGAGCGCGAGGAAGATGGGATGATGAGGCAGTATTCCCCGAACGATAGTACTACTTACTCAGCATTAATTTCTAGTGATCCATCTGTATTAGTTGAATTCGTTGTGCTGCGGTCCGTGATTTCTTTCTCTACTCCAAACTCTAAGGAATATGGCAATTCGGATGGTGTTCGGGTAAAGCGTGCTATGGAGTGATTGCAGCCCGAATAAGGCGGCGGGAATGCGCTTCTGGGAGTAGGCCAAAATGTGTCGGACTATCAGATGGTGACAACGTATGCCTCATTTTGGATATCACCCAGGTGCATTAATTGTTTGAATGATCGCCTCATGCGTGGATTCTTCTGTAGGCCATTTTCAGCCCGTGTTATCGTTCACGTCCTTCATTCTTTTGTTGGATTCTTGGCTGATGGGCTGACCGTCCTCAGGATACTTGGTATATTACGAAACCCGCTATCTTTGGTGTTTTGAAAAGACGGGAATGGTGGGACTCTGCGCGAGACCAAACCCGGGAAAGGTCTGGGAAGACCGGGCCTGTGAGTGAGAAACTCCAAATCGAGGAGACAGTGATTATAGTCCTACGGACCTCTTGCGCTCGCTTGTCCTTGGTTTTTCTCATACTAGAGATTTCTGTAGTCACCGCTTTGATCTGTATGGATCTATTACTCCAATCTCTTCCCAAAACGCAGAGATTTGACTGCCATCTTGAGGTATCGGAACTGGACATCCTTGGTGTTCATGGTTCAGACAGTTTTCTGCTAGCTGATTGAACTCGCTTACCGTTCAATCAATCAAGATTCAAGCATACCGCCAACGCGAGCTTAGAAAGGAAGAAAGATTGCGAACAACGAGCTTATGTGGTAATATCAGGTGATGGATGATGAAGAGTGAATGATGATGATGCGTAAGGGCTCAAATACCCATCGCTACATAGACATCCGATAAGTGACAGCATACTGTATGCATGGCCTTGAGTTGGGAATACTCTCCTTGCGGATTTTAGCTTGGATTTGCATAGTATTCAAAGTTTCGGGACCTGTAGTTTAGCTGAAGGAACAAGTGAGGCGCTGTTCTTTGCCCCTTTCGATAAAGGTGCCAGCTGTGACCATCGAGCAAAGCTCGCCTTGGTCGACTGAACCGATCATTGTTACTGGGTAGAATTTCCCATCAAATTCAAGCTAGTGGAACTTATTCTCTATCCCGATATCTGATATTCAGGTTATCCCAGATGTTCCAAATACAGGGCGACATTGTGTCAGAGTAGATACGAAACCCCAGTAACCACCAAACCAATGGACGGAATCGAGAACCTGAGTTCAGAAGCTGTCACCTCATGGTAATATGTAACACACAACTTTGTGGGACTATCTTTACACACCCATTTTGTGGTATTACTTGGGCGTTTGTTGACATCTCATCTGACAAGAAACCGGTCATAACGACGACAGTAATTCACTACCGGGCTATAAAAGCCGAGCAGAACGACTTTTAAGTCCCACTACAGAATGGCGATGACTATAGTCCCACCGGACGTGATCATGCGACAAACATATGATCCACGCTCAGTACCCAGCGAACACCATGAACACCGAAACAAACAAGCTTCTCTGGAATTCCCTGCGGGTTACCCTTTTACTGGAATAAAACCGAAGCCAGCTGGCATTATACGGAATCGCTTCTCCCCGCCCTTCAAGAATCCTGTTCAGGTGACGACGCTTGTCGAAGCCAGACCCTGGAGCTTCTAATAGCTTCATCGCCTCTGCTAAAGCTGTCTTCGACCACCCCAAGATGCCACCCCGCATCCGTATCGACCTGATAGCGCACCTGGGACAAGCAAAGTGCCAGGGTTTAATGAACGATTACCGCGGGCAGAGCTGTACCATTAATGATGACAGAGGCTGCTGGCTATACACTGGTTTAAAGAACAATGACGGATATGGCCAGGTAATATATAAGGCCCCCTGGCACCTACAGCCTATACCACTAAGCACAGAACACCACAGCTAGCGTAGGCTTGTTTGTAGATATCGTCCAAGTCTAACCTGCACGCTAGGACTAACTGATCGCTTGGGTCTGAGGCTGTACGTTTCGATGGATGCAATTTCAATAGGGGTAGGAAGTGTAGGACACCATCTGCTTGTCAGTGTAATTGCTGGCTGCACATGTAATGCCTGAAAGCTAGGGGGTACTACCCTGGTGATATTCTCAAGGTCTCACTAAGAAGGATGACAGCTGCCGTAACAGATAAGAATCGGTATCGCTTGGCCGCATGATTGAAAGCTGCCACACCGTAGGAAGCGTGTGATTCAACTTCACCTGGCAGCCCGACCCTTGAGTGATCTCCAATCTTGCTATTAGTACCAGACTACCTACTTATGATACCTTTTAGCCAAATGCCTATATATTTCCTCTTTTCTTTCCAATCTCTATATAAAACTCTATCTACTCCCTCCCCAAATTCTCCGCAGGACCACACTCAACAACCCTTCCCCTATCCAACCTCAAACACCACGTCGCATCCTGCACAGCCTCCAACCGATGCGCAATAGTAATCACCGTACTTTCCCTCAACTCCTGTCTTAAAATCCTCTGCACAGTCGCCGCAGTTCCTCTATCAATCGACGCTGTCGCCTCGTCAAGAATAACAAGACCACTTCGACGGAGAACTGCGCGGCATATACCTACGAGTTGGCGTTGGCCTTGACTTAGGTTCTTACCGCCTGCGTCGATGCGAGAGTCGAGAGTCCAGTCAGTGCCTAGGACGCGGTGAATGGCGTTTGTGCATTCTTGGTCGGAGAACTTTGATTCTGGGTCGATGTTGTCGCGGAGTGTGCCGGGGAAGAGGATGGGGTCTTGTTGGATGAACGTTACACGGTGACGAAGCGCTGTGCGGTCTACTTGGGCTAGGTTGATGCTTCCTATTGTGACGGCGCCTGAGGATGGTGCCTGGGTTGCGAGGAGGGCGTTTGCGATGGTTGACTTGCCAGATCCCGTTCGGCCGAGGACGGCGCATGTTGAACCACCAGGGATTTCGAAGGAGACGTCATCCAGCACGGAGGGAAGATCGTCGGCGTATCTGAAGGACATCGAGTCGAAGCGCACGCTATCGCAAGGTCGGGGCCAATCCTGTGGAGGCTCGATATCACCACTCGGCTCCTCAGGAACACGATTCAGTGCATCAACTCGTTCAAGAGACACAGCGTCTAGTTGAAGAGCAGCAAACTTCTCACAGAGCTGCTGAACAGCAACCATAGCAATATTCGTCTGCGTAAGGACGAAACCGACCGCACTAGCAGGCGTACCCATATACACCATCGACAAAACGAGAATGCTTCGCATAATGGCAGAAGACATACCGAGTCGGAAGTCAAGCCAGAAAGTCATACTCCAGAAGAAATGGTCATGCTTCTGAAAGTCATCGACGGCTTCCAGATGCTTATCCTGGAACCGTTCCTCAACTTTGAGAGCACGGATGGTGACGAGACCATCTTGCATGACTCCAATGTTGGCGATGATAGGAGTTAGATAGCGCATTTCCATTCGTCGGAGACAGCGTGAGGCGGGGACGTATATACTATAGAAGTATGAAAAGAGGATTCCAACCACGAAGACGATGAGGACTAGGAAGACTTGGTGTGTCATGATCGCGAAGAGACTGAGAGCGAGGGCGATCATGTTGTATACGAAGGATTCCAATGGTGCGAGGATACCACCGTCGACCATACCCATGTCGGAGATGAGTCGGTTCTTCAACTGCCCTGTCGGTGTGGTATCGTGATACCGGAAAGAAGACTTACTAACTCTGTCAATGGCAATTCGGAAAAGCACCTTAGCTGCGCGAATGCTGATAGAAGCCAGTAGGACCTGAGCAGAAGCATACGCCACAACTTGCGCAACAGACAGCCCAGCAAGAACATACAACCAAGGTCGAGGATGTTGACTAGGGTTAGGTAGACCCCAGTATCCATTGATAGCAATATCTTCAAGACCCGCAGATTCATGACCCCAAGCTTCAAGAAGTCGAGCACGCGCAATATCGCAGTATCGAGAAAGACCATAGAACAGAGCTAGAGAAAGCCACAGATGCCAACCTCCTGCGCTCATATACTTTTGGTAGATTGTCAATGGGATAGCTCCTGTCTCTGTTACCTGCTCTGGAACGTCTTTTGATCCTGGGACGTCTTCGGAGGTGTGGTCTTGGGAAGTTTCGTGTGCTTGGACATCTGTAGCGGCTGAGTTGACGAGATGAGGATGTTCAAGTTCCTCCTTGAGCTGCTCTTGTGATAGGACATGTGCGAAACCATCTTTGATGTCAACGACTTGATCAGCGTGCTTCAGAACAAGATCATCTCGATGTGTGACGAGCACGATATTTCGTCCTTGGGCAAGTGATCCACGAAGGAAATGCTGGACGATGTAGCTCGCAGTATCATGATCCAAAGCCGCAAGAGGATCATCCAAAAGGAGAATTCGACACTTGCTGTACACAGCTCGAGCCAACGCAACGCGAGCTTTTTGACCACCTGATAGACCAATACCCGCTTCCTCAAGCTTCGTCTTGTCATTCAAAGGAAACGTCATAAGATCCGGTAGCAGGGCACAAGCGCTAAGAACTTCCTTATACCGCTCTGGTTCAAACGGTTCGTGAAAAAGGATATTCTCTCTGATAGTTCTGTTCTGTAACCATGGGAGTTGCTGCGCGTAAGCAATCGGTTCATCAGCTCTTGAGAAAACACCACTGCGATGTTCCAACTCATTGAGAATCGCAAGGAGGAGACTGGACTTTCCGGAACCGACTTTTCCTCGTACAACGTTCAGACCTGTTGAGAATTTGAGGGTAAGGTCTTGAAGAACGAGATGATCGGTAGCTGGACGTGAGAAAGAAGCGTTGACGAATTCGATGTCGCGGTCTTGTGAGCCGCTGAATGCATCTTCGTCTCTGTCTGGTTCGGACATGTACTTGTTGACACGCTCAACGGGAATAGTACACTTCCAAACTGCTGAGATAAGATCGAACGCTTCTCTTGTACTAGCCTCAAGCTGCGCGAAGAGTTGAAGGGAAGGCCAGATGACATCGTTAGGCAGTCCTCTCCCGAGAATAAGTGTGTAAAGACAAATACTGGCAAAAGGATACACCGCTCCACCAAAGACATTAATCGTAGAAATGGCCGCGTTGACGATCGAGATATGAAGTCTCTTCCTCATCTCAACGTCCCTAAATCTCAGGATTCTATCACGCCACGAGGATGTCCAGCCATTGAGCTTAAGCGGGCGACTAGCCTCAACAAAGTGCGCAACAGCCTGTGCTCTCCGGTCAGAATGTGCTGTTCTTTGTCTCTCAAGTTTAATAACCTGTCTCACAAGCAGAGAATTGCATGTGATAAAGATAACCATGAATCCGAAGCCAACACACGATGGCCAGCCCATTATGTCGATGAGGTAGTAGATTGTGACGATAACTTTGATGGGAGTGGCGACTACGCGTGCG
Organism: Fusarium citri; assembly: GCA_004367485.1. Classification (NCBI taxonomy): domain Eukaryota; kingdom Fungi; phylum Ascomycota; class Sordariomycetes; order Hypocreales; family Nectriaceae; genus Fusarium; species Fusarium citri. The sequence continues at coordinate 152,690 of QHHH01000052.1, forward strand.
AATTCCCAGAATCGTTGGGATATCTCGTAGGTATCGCCGCGGATGAGGTTGACGACTTTTGCGTTGGAGGCTTGATGGTCTTGGGATGGTTGTGTTGGCTTCTTCTTGCGTCCACGACAGGTCTTGAAGAAATTGGATAACTTCCCGTTTGATGAAGAGTCATTTGTTTCTTCAGTAGCTGAAGGATCTTTTTCTGTCATCTCAGATCCTGGAACAGCTCTTGTAAGAAGCTTTCCAAATAGCCCAATAAACGTCTCTCCTCGACTCCTCTCATAAGCTTTACGAGAGTACCATCCCGAAGATGTCCTCGCAATTTGACGGAGCGTATCAATGCTGAGAATAACGAGACACCACAAGCCAGCTTCTGCAGGATCACTCTTATCAAGAGCCTGATACAGCTTACTCGTGAGTCGCAGGTTAGAAACTTCAGCCACACGTTCCACAACAGCTGCGAAGGTTGATATAAAGAGATCCAACCCATTGGCCTCGATGAGACATGGTAAAAGTTTACCCTTTAACGTTCTGAAAGCCATGTAGAGCCTCCAATGCTGAAACTCGTAGGGTAACTGCCACACATCTCTAACCTCAATCTCACGCTCGCTGGCGACTTTGGATAATGGATTAACCCATTTCATTGTCCAGAATTGGAAGAGCGTGAGATTATCCTCTGGACTTCGAACTTGGTTTGACGGAGCGGCTTTGATACTTCCGATGTCAGAGGTACCCCAGAAGGGATTGCGAATAGGCATGTTTCCGATGACCAAGATGGCCAAAGCCTCAAGAGTGAGATGCGCAATCTCAAAGGCGTTTATCGAGCTGTTCTTGAAACTCAGATAATAAACTGCCCGGAGGATAACTGCCGTCGCCATCATGAGTAGGTACTGCATAAACAGTAACTTGGGCGTTTGAACAGGAAGATCGATAATGGTAAGCAACGTCGCCACTATCCAAGGCACAAGTCCCATAAACGCAGTCTTCTGATCAGGATGTATAACAGCATAGCTGATAACCAATCCCAGCCCAGCAAGAGTAATAAGCATAAGACACAACGTCCAAAACGTCCATTTTCTACTCTTTGCTTGAAACGGTTCACTTTCTTGAGCAAACGGTTTTAGCCATTGAGGAAGTAAATTCTGCAACGGTTTGCGGCAGAGGTAAAGTAACAATATCGTGCATGAAGCAATGTCGACGCCGAGCATAACGCTCATCTCGCGCTTCGGCCATGACTCGGACCATGTTGCATAGAGAGGCTGATCAGAGACTGGCGAGTTGAAGAGTTGCTTTGAGAAGCTGGCGTGGTAGAGGTCTACGGCTGCCATACTGGCTAACAGCCAGAGCTCGTGGCTCAAAGATCAAGGTGGAAAGCCTGAATAAGGTTCTTAGCTAAGACTCGTGTAGGTGGTAAGAGCTGATGGTAAGATTTTGTAGATCGATTGGTAGGTACATAAAGTTGGATAGATATTACTGTGCGTATACAATAGACAAGTTCAAGAGAAATGGCGTCGATAGATATACAAACGGAAAACGGGACGCGGACACATACAAATGGATTGTACTGTACTGTAATATCGGGGCTGGGCGATTCACACATAAAAACTCTATTCGCGGCGCGCGGAAAACAACACAAGTAACGATGAATAAGTAGCCATTGGCTCACTGTATCTAATTAATCAGATAATTGAGATGCACATTTGTGCGGTAGGGTATCAATTGATGCAGCAGACAACTGCGTGAAAGGGTGTGGTGAGTGGGAAGTGAGAGGTCTCTGTTAGCGGTGAATTCTTTTTTGTTTCCCCCGGCATGGATCAGACTAGACATAGACCCCCAGTAGATTACTCAGTATCCAATGAGATGTAGCGACGATCTTGTGGGGAAGAGTCGTTGTTGAGCCGTGGAGCAATGGCCGGATGGGGTTTGGTTGGTGTTGGCACTTTGGTTCAGTGGTTGATTAATTGACTGTTGGTGAGGAAGGATGCGATCCCATGTAAATGAATGAGGGCAACACTTCATTCATCTGCGGTAAGGCGGCGCAGTGAGGAAATGTCGATTCGATTGTCAAATTTTATTGATTCATCGCATCGTGGCGTAGGATAAAGTACCCGGCCCATTAGTGTAGATACCCAATCCAAGCTCTATCAGTGTATCCGTAGTGTCGCATCTAAATAAACAAAGCGCCTCCAACAGCTACCATGGACAACATGGTTATCATGCCAACACCGTTAGCATACGACGCCGCACCCGAATCTTGACTTTCTGTAGCAGAGGCCGCCGAGCCGGTATCGGAAGCTGTGCCAGTTGTGCCAGACTCTTCAGATTTCGATCCTCCGCTTACAAGAGCAGAGAGCTTGTCGTCGTCGGTGAAGTATGCTTTGACGGAAGATGCGTTCTTGCAATCGCTAGGCGCATCGGCCTTGCCCTTGACGAAATTGGCAGCAATGCACTATAACCGTTAGCGATGTAAAGCTTATATGTACAGACGTGAACTCACCTGGTAAAGAAGACCATCGACGGCCGAAGAGACAACATTCACCCAACCCTTCTTGCCGACATACTTTTCAGGGACTGTGACTTGCGGTTGGCAGAAATCGCCAAGACCACTCTGCTGAACAATAGGGAAGACCTGTTCCCAACCCCCAGAGGCTTCCTCGTCGGTAGTAACGCGGAACAACCAGTTGCCTTGTTGATGTGTAGAGCGGAGAGCAATAGCTTCACCACCAACGTGGAAGTCGACAAGCTTGTTCTTGGACAGATCGGGAGTAAAGCCACCGCATGGGGACTTGTCCTCGTCCTCGTCTTTGAAGCCGATTGTGTCGGGGTACTTGACTTCGAAATGGGCGAGTGACAGACCGCAGAGGGCGGCTGCTGAGAGGAGGAGAGAGGAGCGCATTGTCGTGATGTGATTATTTGGTATGGGAGAGGAGAAGCACAGAATTGGGGTGTGGTATGAGAGTGTCAGATCAGACGTTGAAGGTGGTGGGCGGTTGACACTTTTTGTAGCAGCCACGGATCTCCGCAGGGGAAGGAGGGAGAGGCTGAACTACCTGCCTCTAGTCTCTAGTCTGGGCGTGCGCGGGTTTCTCTATGAAGAAGGTACCCTCACCGAACCATAGTTTCATGAGCCAAGCATCTCATTACGAAACTCATAAGAAATGCTTCATCTTAAGTGTCGGTGTTCATGATAAGAGAAGTGTATCAGCTTCTGAGTATTCCGGATTCCCATATCATATATGTGTAACTATTAATTCTCCATCATGAAAGCTACGTCATTGAGGCTCTGTGTTCCCATGATAGACCCCAAGTCAATGCAAGCCATTCCACTAGCTTGAACGTTTCCATGCAATTCACTCACAAAATAGACCAGAGTATTAAATATCCATGGCTTCCAGAGCTACTTGATAGCTTTCAACGTCCTGAATGCAGCTTGCCTCTATCACCAAATGCCATATTAGTGGCGGCGAGCACGTTTGAGTCTAAACTTACCCCAAAAGTCTAGAACCAAAAAACAAGGGTCCCCCCTTGAACATGCGGAGGGTCCAATCAGCGATGATCGTGCACGGGCCTTGCGGTTGTTTGAGCAAGTTTCCCTCTTGTAAGTGAGCGAGTTTTTTTGTGACTTCCATTTTCTAAACGAGCTCATAGAGGTATTTGTTAGATCAGCTTGAGCTGGTTCGGGTATACGGCATGAGACGGATGGGACGGAAGTATCTGACGAGAGATGCCCGGGGATGCTAAAGAGTGTACGGGGAGGACAGCACTCTGGACTTAAGTTATGGCTGACATGCAAATGAGACATTGTTAATTCAGTTCTTCAGGCTAGACTGATTCTAGATCATCTCTGTGAGCCTGTATTGAGAAACCAGTTGCTGTTACCTATTAGTGTAGGTGGCTTATGGTACCTATCCTGCGTTCTCAGACTTCACTACCACACACCACCGCGGGGTTCAACTTCACTTCTCAACTTTACATCTCACTATCCTGCATCGAGTCTTCTTTTCTTCATTCTAGTCTTTCTGTTGTATACCCGTCATATCTTGGCATTTTGATCATCGAGTGAGCCAAGCCATCCTACTCTCATCAACTTGCTCAATCACTCTCACCCTCTTACCTCGACCATTCGCCGACCCTGGATTAATCATATAATTGCGCTGACGACAGCTGACGGCAGAGCCTGGTTCATTCAGGACAGCATGATCTGTTGAAGGGGCATATAGAATCCCCCCGCTTAAGATCTTGGTTACTCGACGCGATACACCGACATCACGACGCTGGCCGTCGCGATCCTTCCACCTTGAGTCAAATCCTAGTCCCAACGCCATCGGCGTACTATAGCCCATCATGGATATGGGCCACATGCATCATGACACCAGTCTGCGGATGGAAGTCAACTATGCCTTCGCTCGGGGCTATTGGTACACTATCGCTGGTGTCGTCGGTGCACTCGTCGCCATCCGCGGCATCAATCATCTCGAAGCTCGACAAAGGTAACCAAGACGACCTCTGTTCCAACGCCAGCACTAACATCAAAAAGATTAAAAGCATGTCGCGATCCCTCAATAGATCATCCAACCCGACCACGAGGACCCTTCACCCAAGCATGGGCGACAGCAACCGCCATCATTCGAGAAATGGGCCACCCACAATATTATATCCCCATCAAAGGCCTGCGATGGGCCACGCCACTACCTCTTGGTCGTATAATCGTTCTAGCATGCTACTGGGTCATGATCGTTTACATGATGAGCTGGCAGGTGTCAAAGAACGATGTGTACTACTGGGAACGTATCGGATATCGCAACGCATGGGTAACTCTGATGCAGTTTCCGCTAGTTTATCTCCTATCGACAAAAGTCAACGTTATCGGATTTTTGACAGGATCCAGCCATGAGAGGCTCAACTGGTTGCATCGATGGGTTGCGCGCACGATGTTTGTTACTGCGACGGTTCACGGGTTCCATTTCTGGACCATGTGGGTGCGCGCCGAGTTTCTCGACTATGCCCTTGAAATCATGCCTTTAGTCAAGTATGGACTCGCAGCTTGGGCCATTTTGCTTTGGAACGTCATAACTGGCATTGTGCCTATCAGAAGGCTCTCATATGAGGTATGGGTGGCCCAGCATGTTCTTACCAGTATTGTCATGTTGTGGTTGCTGTATAGGCACATCCCTGCGAATGCTCGCTGGCTTCTATGGATGAGTATCTCTTTCCTTGTTTTCGACCGTGCTATGAGATGGATACTTCTTCTCTGGCAGAACGTTCGTCTACGACCTCAAGGGACCGCCTGCCAGGGTATGAAGCATCTTGGACATCGAGTAGCTGCTCGTGTTGTTGGACCCGCGACCACTGTCATCACAATCAAGGATGTGCACTTCAAGTGGAAGGCTGGAGAGCATATCTATCTCTGGGTTCCACGCCTAGGCCCATTCGAGGCTCATCCATATACGATTGCATGCGCGCACAAGCTCGAGGGAACATGCTGCTGCAACAGTATTCAGCTTGTCGTACGCGCCCATAGTGGATTCTCCAAGCGAATCCACGACTATGCGACAAAGAATTCAGCTTCCGAGCTTACAGGTTTCGTCTCAGGACCCTACGGTGTCCCCCCACAGTGGAATATCTACGAAACCTTGGTCTTGATTGGAGCATCAACGGGAGCGAGTTTCGTTATCCCTATCCTCGAGAGTATTGCAGCAGCACAAAAGTCGAATTGCACACGAAGAGTTGATGTTGTTCTCACTGCAAGAACAGCTCAAGAGATCAAATACTACGTCGAAAGAGCAGAAGAAGCAGGCCGCATGGTGCGCGCCAAGGGAATCGCCATCAGCATCCACATCGCAGTAACAGGGTCCGACACCAAAACAGAAGGTCCAATTTTCGTTTCACGCCCCGAGTCAGAATCATCGAGGTCGAGCGATTCCGACGATATCCAACCCGCAAAGGGATCTACAGGATGTTGTTGCAATAGTGGCACAGACGAAAAAGGATGTCCGAGCGATTCACCATGTCGCGTGGAAAAAGCCGTTTCAGTACCAGAGCTCATTAGAGAATACACGTGCCGCCCAGACATTGAAGCCATGATCCGCGAGCCAGTAGAGCAAGCTTGGGGGGAGACAGGGGTTGTTGTCTGTGGTGGACGGGAAATTGTGGCGCGGACGAGGAATTGCGTTAGTCGTTTGAGTGATGAGCGTGCTGTTCACAAAGGAACTGGTGCGCAGGGGATATATCTTCATGTGGAGGAATATTCGTTCTAGATACGGATATTCTGTACGGTAGTAATCTTGGATATAACAATAATGACGATGTTTGCTGCAGGTTGTTTTGAAAGAGGTTGGAACAGGGGTCATGTCACTCTCTGCATCCAGTGGTACGTCTTTTGAGATTTCGGTGACAGAAATAGGCAGCGTGAGTGTCCGACTAAAGTGACTAGATTATTTTGCTTGCTTCACCCCTGGCGGCTACCGGTTGTTTGCTGTGCCACAGCAACGGTTAGCAAGGGGATCAGACTCCCACCGCACCTTGACCCTGTGTTAACTGAAACTGTTTGTTATGGAATAACTCCTGAATTTTGTCCTTGGCTTTGACGTCAATTAGAGTCTCTACTCTTTTGTTTCTCCATTCCAGATCTAACCATATTGGAATGCAAATTCTAGAGCGAGTCAAGTCTCGAACTGATCCACCAACTTTGCTTCTCCCCAGCGGCTTGATCAACCCCTAGCTCCCTTGCACTACACCCACCACAGTTAGTCTGCCCTCGTCTAATTGGCTGCACACACCCTTGAGTCCCCGAATCTCCATTCCCTCCACTTCTTTTCCTACCTTCTCTCTCCATTGTTCAACCTCACCCTTCTTCAACCACCTCTTGCTCTCTTTATTTGTTTGCTTGTTTCTTTTCCTTCATGCTTCATCTCTGAGATTGTCTCTCCACCGATACCTAGCCATGCCTTCTAGGCGGCGGTATCACTATCAGGCGCGGCCTTCGAGGCCTTATGCGCTGGCGCAGGCTGGTGTGAGGTTACTCGCTTGGATCACCAGCCTCGCGGCTATTCTGTTGCTCGCGTATGTCTGCAAAGAATGGTCGTCCAAGAGCCAGGTCATTATCGCGGGCGCTGTGGGGGTAAGTTTGGTCTCTTGATGAGTTTGGTCGCACAAGGCTGACGCGCTGTAGTGCGCAATCGCAATGCTTAATGACAGCTGGGAGATTCTAGCGGTGACAGATACATCGTTTACAGTACCCAGATTGGTTACATCGCGCAAAGTCCTCCACGATTTATTCGCGCTGGCGTTGTGTGTGGGCGGCATCATTATGATGTGGGTGTCAAACATCAACATCAACTCCGACAAGAATCCAACCCAGAGGAGGCAGGAACTGTGGCTTATGGCTGCACTTTGGGCATTGATTGCAGTGGTGTAAGTTTGCCCCTCACCACAAATTCCCCTCACGGAGAGGGTCAAGTACTAACGACGGTGATGCAGTGGCTGGAGATTGGTTTTCGCTGTATGGGGCTGTGTCGATTGTACTGGTGATGCCAGGCGCGCAGCGGAAAGAAGAAATAGACGACGAGGAAGGGAGAACGATCCTTGGCGACAGATGGGAATTCTTTGAGGTTTTACATTCGACAGCCTCAAGAAACGGGCTTCATTCCGGCACGACGTTTAGACTCGCGACGAACAGCGACTGAATTACATCATGAGGACGACAACGATGGAAATGGAGATTTGGGATACGATTCGACATAAACGCATTCATCGACAGCGCAATTTGCATTTAGGACTCGGATTTCTCGATAGATATTATGAGCGACATCGACTTCTGGACATTCACGACGATTGGAACTTCTGTGACCCTCGAATACTATTAATCACGACACCGATACTGGCATGACAACGGCCGAGATATGACTCTATGGCTGGACCTTTTGGATCATCGGCATCCTATCATCACGACCCGATAAATCACGATATCTTGTTGCGCCACATCGAGATCGACTTGGAGAGTTTGGTTTCAAAGTCCCTCTCCATTGCGGCCGAACCTTTGATATGGCTCGCCGTAGCGTCAAGGAGGGCTTTAGAGAAAAGGGAAACTGCGCCAGCACCGGTTATACACCGATACCCTCCAAACTTGGATAGGAAAGGTGCTTCCGACGCTGGTTCGAATGAGATTGAGGCCAGGACCAGGAGTCGAATGTTGATTGTATCAGGATCTACGGCGAGGATAGACGCTCGCATTTGAAGAACTTTTAGACTGGAGCGGCTAGGGGAAACTTCTCCAGGTACGATCAACTATTGGTGGGGGATGCTCTCTTCGACTCAATCCCGGAGAATGAATTGGAATCTCTCGGCGTATCATTTGCCTTAAGCATACGGCATACAGAACATTTTGCACAGCACTCCTGCGGTATTCAGGATGCTGTGTTGAGCTTTCTTGTTCATCATTTTCGTATTTCAATGCCGAATAAACATTAATCTACTACTGGTTATTGCTTCAATCACCTCTATGTTCATTACTCATGTGAAAGGTCTCTTGAGATCGTGACGTTGTCGAAGTCGTTTGCATTCATTTACACGGCTTCAAATTTCTTTCAAGTCTTTCCCTGGTGACGAGTGTCCGAGGCAGTCAATTGACTTTATCAGGGGTCCCAGGAGACCATGTGCTTGGTGAGAATGACAGGTAGAGTTTTAACAACGCTGTGGCAATTCTGGTTGCTTAGTTGTGCCTTTTAGATCCTCTCCACGATGCTTTAGTCACCTATTTTTCCAATTCTTTTGCTTGAAGAGCTTCTTGACACTCGGCAAGCGCTCAGTTAACTCCAACATGAGTTCGTCCGCAACGGCTTCTATAGCCCCCGTCGACGATCCAGATGCCATCCTCATGAGCGAGATCTCCCGTGACCCTCGTGGGGAAGAAATGAAGTAGAGTCCTGCAGACAGGCTATCAGCTCTCCTCGAGAGACATTAACATAACCAGAGTTATCTGGATTACTTTCTCCAACAAGCCCGAAGTTACTTTGAGAATAATATAATATTGGCGAACAAGAAGAGGAAGAGTTGGCTCAAGATACATATAGAGGGATCTTGTTGTCGATAATTCCATCTACCCTGAAGTCCGGGCTGTCGTCGAGAATACATATGGTCCGTCTGAACATTGAGCCCTTCCTTCCTGGGGACTATGTTTGTGTTTCTAGGGACGTCAATCCAACAGTTCCTCTCCATTCGAATGCCGGTTATCAATTAGTCAACATGTATGTTGCAGCTGTGATCCATGCCTTTCGGTGTATTGTTGGCGAAGTGCCTCCCAACGAAGGTGTTTCAAATATTCTCTTGGGAATTCTCCTTTAATACGAGACCTTTTATCCAGAAAGAGGATGTTTTGATTGCGATTATGGCAGATGTCTCTTCCTGTGGCTCTATAGTAGGCGCATACGTTGTGTCAATCACCCAAGTACTCAAAGTCAACATATTCTACGGAGAAAAGGGTCTGTCGAACAACATTCCTTAATAGGTCATTGCACTGATCTCGACAAGGCTCCTTGGGCATGGATACGCATGTCTGGCTCGTCGATTCCTCGTATGACCATCCTCGTTACTGTGGCCGTCATTGGCAAATATCGCCTTTACCAAGGCCTTGTACAAGTACGATGGAGTGAAAGAGACTGCAAATCGATGGAAGATGACGCGATACAAGTTCTTCGTGATCTAATTTGTGTCCTTCTGGGTCCCTAATTTGCTGTTTAAAGTCCTTGAACTGTTCAACTGACCATGGATATCACCAAGCAACGTCACCCTCGCCCTCATCGCCGGGTCTTGGTCTCAACCCCTTACCGACGATGGACTGAAACATTGCGACATATCTTGGCGATCCCACCGTCACTCTCTTCTTCGCACTGATCAGCTACGAAAGTCGGCGTCATTGCTGTACTTCATAACGTGTGGGACGCGGACTATTTCCCCATTAACAGCAACCTTAACTCGGGAAATTGTCACAACGTTTCGCACATATTGCTCCCCGAATTAACTCGGCGTACCACGAGTACAGTTTTGTCCTCGTGACAGCTATCCAAGTACGAAGTATGCAGCCGCCTTTATGATATACAGGTGCACATGTACCTCTGTCGTCGCAAAGATATCATGAATGGGTTACGAGAAAGTCACGAGATGTTGACTTTGACGATGTTCACAACCGACTCATGTCTGCATATACCCTGAATACCCTCACTGGTGGTACCTCGCCATTCTTGCTACATCTGGCCTGTATCTGTGAGCGGGTGGTCAACTGGTGTGCCAATGCCAATATGTGGTATCATTCCAGCTCGGCTGTTCACCATCATACTGCAGATACCGATCGAAATACTCCTTACAGTCACGAATCTCGAGCTTTAACAGCATTCTGGCTACTGTCATCTGTGATCATGTGCAGCCATGATCTTCAACATGTTCAGTTACATGCCTACGCATCAGTCACTGAACTTTCCATGTGATCTCAAATTTGCGCAGTATGCCAAGATTCCTCCTCGATGGGCCTTTGCTGCACAAGTGTACGCATCCTGTTTCCAGAATCCATCAGGCTGGGCGTGAATCAATGGTTACCTCGCAATGTTGAAGTATGCCAGATGCATCAGAAAGATCACTTCACCTACCCTCCCTCGCACACATTCTCAACAGTGATGTAGGGAGTCGTCGGCCCCCTTTGCCTCCCCGGAACACAAGGACCCTACCGTGCCCTCACCTACACAATCCCTCTAGGCGGAATATTCCCCATGTGTACTTGATCGCCAATCGCTGTCCCAACTCCTTCTAGCGCAACACCAACGCCCCCATCCTCTTCGCATTGCGTCCTTCAACTGTGGTCACATGCAAGGCACAATAGTCCTAGCCTTCATATTCAACTTCGGCGCATACAGCGTGGTGGGAAAGGTACGCGTACGTGCTGACGCGCGGCTATTGGGATTTCAGGCGCCATGATGTACTTTTCGGTGCAGCATGCTGGCGTGGTGGCGGAATCGGATTCATGAGCAGGCATGGGCTTGTTGGTTCTGATGGGAAAGCTTGTCAGGTTTTCGACGTTGCAGGTACCTGAGAAGGGTTACTTTGACATTGGATTTGACTGGAAGACGTAAGTGCCTATGGAAGCTAATGATGGTTGTGTGGTGTGTGAGTGTCTGAGAATAGTAACTTGTGTACCTGAATTAGATCAGGCTGGCGATTAACAAATCGCCCCCATATACGGAGATACCGAGTACCTACTCCGCATTTCGCCTTCATTATAAAAGGTATCAGAAATGGTTGATCTCCTAATCCATTTCCTTAGCCGCGGGCGGATGATGAAACAGGCGGCCTACACTCGCCACTCTGGGGGATATGTTTAGCAACGAGTGCTATTAACAGCCAACCAACAACCAAAATAAATCACCAATCATCAAGAGTCGTGCTAATCTCTTACACGGGGGCCAAGACTAGGTAACTAGAAACGAATCGTCCATATACGCGCGGTCGTTTGGATGCGGCCAGTGTCCAAGCGCATACCCTATAGTCGTTGTCGAAAATGTTCTGTGTGCTTGCTTTTGTCCCGAGGGAATGGTAATCTAGTCAACGAGCGACCCGACATGAAACGACCTGATAATTAATTGACGAGAAAAGCAAGTAGTCCAAGAGTCGGCTGTACGATCGACGGGGTAAAGTTGCACTCGTGACGGATTGTGAAGTTTGCGAACTGATTGCCAAATTAAAAAAAGAGGCAGCCCGCAGTGATATAACACCAGTATCAAAATGGAATGACAAGTTATCAAGGAACACAACGACGATGATGAAAGGGAATGCGGTATTATCAGTCTCGAATTTCTGAACTGCTGCGCCTACTTCTAGCTGTGGAGGAGGCAGTGATCTTGGGAATAAGACCTAGCTGGGGTACAAGGTCAAGGTCAAGGTCAAGGTTCTGCCTTACAGGGCTGGGACGAGACTATTCCTTTTTAGTCCGTTTATACAGACACTTCTCCTTGGTCCTTGCTCAGCCATTCTTCAACACCATGTTGACCGAGGGAATTATCGTGACGATAGCTACGAAACACCAAAAGTGATACGATGCATAAAGATTTGTATAGAATTTCTTGGAATTATTGACAAAAGATCCATTTTACTGGTTAAAAAAGAGGCAGCCAGAGGGAATCAGAGGGTAAATTTGACCCTTGCTTGGGGGCCGTTGGGGGCCGTCGGACTTGCAGGTTCGGACGCGGTATCGGCAGGCATTGGAATCCGTCGGACAAGACGAAGTCTTTTGAGGTCGCTCACCCAAAGAAGGCAATGAGCTTAGGGCAATGGTTGTCATGAACCAATGAGGTAGCATCGTAAATGCAGATACAGTCCTTGGCCGAACTAAACCACATATAATTTGGATCTTTGGTTAACTAGAGTTTCATGTATGTCCGGGCCTACTCCGTACAATACCTTAGTAATGAGTGGTACATTGTAACGCGCAAAATGTAATTGCCAAGACCTTTGACATGACGCAGCGCGCCCTTGACTTGCACTGATCAATTAATCACTGCTAATGTCAAAGCTCTTGCATCATTTGTGTAAGTCAACAGTGCACATTCGTTGGCTCTGGCTCTGACATGCTTTTTGGTTCCTGTCACTAGTTCCCGCTTCGGGACGATGCATGTCAAAAAGTGATATGAAGGAAGAGGCATCCAATCGATCCTTGAAGACGATCAGATTATCACAGATGCAATTAATTAATGCGAGGCTGAAGTCCCAAGGACCAACCCAGCATCACCAACATCCTTGTAGTGTTTTAAGGCTGAGGGTTGCAGAAGGTGGAAGTGGATTGAGGACAAAGACCAAGCCTCGATTGCACTGCCCTAGAGGTAGACTACAGGGGGGTTAGTCAGGCCTGGCCGTTGAAGAAGGGACACACACCCAATGAGGGAAACCAGAAATTCTTTGTCCACTTCTCAATGGTCAGAGATTCAAGTCCTAAGGCTAGCGCTAATCGAGTCCTTGATGACTCAATGCCGGGTCTGGTCTCATGATGCAGAACATACTGTAAGTGTACAGTACAAGTTGAGTTCGGTAACTTGGGCTACTCACCGAACTGGAAGGCTTTGGTGCAACACTTTTCGGGAGTTTAGAGTCTGTAGGACAAATTGTATCTTTTGGACCCTGTTTCAACCTTGGCCGCGCGTTGACGGGCCTGTAGTCCTAGATTAGGCATGACAATAGGTCATTCTAGTGAGTTCATCCATTGACTAAGTTACTCTCTGATATCATTTCTCGTCCGTGACCTCATCTCGATACCCGTCCTCTAGTCTCAATTCCTCGATCCAACTACCAGAGCCTCAACTATCACAGTCTGGGTATTCAGTGGACCGTGGGTCGTGGCTGAGATGCCCTGGGAGTCATCGGCAGGAGGGTTCGCAGGGGCCTCTGCAGGGGTTTCTTAGTGGCCGCACCCGGTAGGCAGAAACGGCCTTTCTCCACTTTGTGTCCACAAGGCTGCCTTTGCTCTCTGTCCAAGCCTCTGGGAGGGAGCACCACCAATACAGAAGACTCTAATATATATCGCGAACCATTTTGCGAACCACAATCATGAATGTACATTACACACCAGGCATCGATCTACTAAGTCTAGTACATTTTACACTTACTATTTTGTGCACTACTTTAGTCCCCAGGCATCTTTTTATCGGTAGTACTAGTACCTGTCCTGGCTTACACATTTACTCAAGTTCACTTTCAAGCTACCCTCCCTCACTGCCACTACTTCTATATAACCACCACCACCTGCACTTTTTCCAACAACCAAACAAACAACTCAATTCATCTCAACTGAACACTTCTATACTATAAAGCTTCAACACTACCAAGCTGTCTTCACCACTTGTTATAGACAACACCATCTACAACAATCGTCGTCGCAACTCTACTACAACTTCACCAACAGACCAAACCTTGAGAACATCTCAAAGAACTTATCGTCTGCCTCCTGTTATCATCCAAGAGGATCCCCCTCTGCGCAATCCGCGCTATCAACCTCAAAACTCAGACACTATGTGTGTTACCAACATCTACACTTACGACTACCCCGATGGTCGTCGTGAGCAGTATTCTCAACCAACTCTCGCCATGGTCAAGTTTGCGCCGACAACTACCGCTTCGACCATCCTGCCTCATTCGTTGGTTCTTACGATTCCTCATCATACTATCCTCCTACTCCCCAATACAGCCCAGCTCCCTCAACACCACGCTCGGGAGATGAATCAGACCGTTCCTACACCAGCTCTTCAAGCAAGAAGGACAGACCATCAGGAGTTTACGTCAACGGCCAAAAGGTCCTCGACTTGAACCGCAAGCGTCGCAACTCTCGACACCAGGAGCGCATTGTCATGGTTGACAGCCCTCGCACTCCTCCCCAACAATGGTCCGCTCCTGCTTCTCCCAATGCCAACACCTACATGGTCGACTCATCACGCGGCCCTGTCATCGTTGACGAGCGAACTCGTCAACCAGAGCGCCGAGTTAAGATCGAAGTCGTCGACGAAAGCCGTCACCACAAGTCCAAGCACCACCGTCACCACTCCAGCAGCTCCAAGGACAGCCGCCACTCCAACGAAGACGATGAGCTGAAGCGCCTTCGCCGAGAAGAGCGACGCGCACAAGACAAGGAGGAGCAAATCCGTCTTCGCATCGCTGAAGCCAATGCCAAGATCGCCAGCCGTCCTGTTGCCCTTGCCCCAGCTCCTCCCAAACGTTCAGCTACCTACAAGCGTCCCTCCGTTGAGATCCCCGTTGATTCAATGCGCCGCTTGAGCTTTGAGGAAGAGCGCCGTGATGACAAGGCCCGTCGCCTAGCTCGTCGCGAAGAGAAGAAGGAGGAAGAGGAGATGCGCGAGCGTCTCCGTGAGCGTCTCCAGTCTAAGCAGCCCACGCGGCGACTGACAGTCTCCGGAGGCAGAAGGCCAGATGTTTTCGACTACCGCTACGAGTGATTTTGAAAGTTTGAAGCATTGTACTATTTTTTGTTGTCTTTTGGTCTTGTATCAGTTTTCTTACTCAAGCGGTTTAGCGATTTGATTTAATGGGATTTGGGATAGAGAATTCTTTGTATACGTTATTATTTGGGATACCAGTACCAGTACAGTTAGGGATTACAGGACACTAGCTAGATACAAGACACAAAACAAAGAAAAAAAGAGGAATCCGCAATGGATTTGTTTATCAAAAAAACTTCAGTTCCCACTCAGTGATGTGAATGTGCATAAAGCTTCATGACTTACAGCCGAAGTAAGAGTCAACGATGGCTTCAATGGCTTAGACTAAAGCAGGTACAAAGCTTATCACGATCATAAAAAGAAAATCTCGCCATGTCTCATGATCAATGTGTAAGTGGGAAAAGGCTGCACACTGAGACATGACATCTAAGTCCTACACTCCGTTCCCGGAGCCTCGGCAATAAAAAACAAAGTGTAAAAAGAATGATCTGCTACATGCATCAGAAAAACAGGGATTAATCCAAAGTTCTTTTTTGGTGGGGGGGTTAAACACCACGGTTCGAAACATGGGGTCGTTTTGGGACTTTGGTAGAACTTCATTTTGAGGCCTTTGATCAAGGAATTGAATGATAACGGGTACTTGAAGCGATGTAGGTTTGAGGCACATTTGGTCCGACAGTAACAGTTCATCCGAATGTAGAGTACATGTCGCCCTCAAAACGGAAGATCCAGTTCCTAATTGTGCATTCCCATGCCGCAACCCGCATTCACGAACCGTGGGATGAAAAGTAGGGTCCCGAAGTTCGCCTTTCTGCCTAAAATTCATGTCCTACATTGATCCTGGTCAGCCCGTTGTGCCGATCGAGAATACCCGTCGGCCTTGTGACACCCGATGGACAAGGCACCCGTGGGAAAGGGTAGTTTATTTAGGATTGGGAATGCTGATTTTGGCGTGCGGGGTCTTTGCAGGTACTGTACATTCATACATCTGTCCGTAGTAACTTCGTGATTTTATTTATGACTTGCATTGAGTGAGTCACTGCGTTAGTGAGGGGATGTTCGATTGAGTCCAATTCGGGAAATGGCCGACGATGCAGATGATTGCCGGTTCGGTAGTTCAATCAGAATTATGAGACAAGTATTTGTGTGGATAAAAGTGAATTGTATAGATAATGACAGACTAAACTATCAGACGAATGTAAAATAAGGCGGGCATGTTGAATCCAGGCCTAGTAGTGAAGCAGTGTTGCGACTACTCCAGCATAAGAATGGTGTTGAAGCCATCCCAAATTGTTGAACCATATCCTCCCCTAAACACCCTGCAGACAACAAAACATTTTCAGTTCAATAGTCCCTCTCAGTTCACTTCTTCTCAATTTAGTAGTCACTTCCACGACTAATAACCTCCTTACTCCCCTCCCGAAGCAGAATCGTATGCTCAAACTGCGCAGAGTAAGAACCCTTGACATCAGCGAGCGGTTCATACGCTTCAAGAATTCCATGCGAAACCAGCGAGTTTAAACCAGCCAGATATCGATCAAGACCAAGACGGTCAAGATAACGACGGCAAAACACAATGGTCCCGAATTGCTCGCGGATAACCTTGTGGAGTTTGTTCGCTGTCGCAAAAGGGAGTTTGACTTGCTTTGGAGCATCGTGTTGAAGACCGTAGCCGTAGATGCCAACCTGTACTTCATTAACATCACATCCACATTACATGTTGGTAAGGGTGTACTTACATCATCATGCAGCTTTCCAGTACCTGTCGTACCAAACGTCTCAATCGCAAACACCTCACCTTCCTCCATCTTAGTCTGATCCCGATTCTTGATAAACGGAATCGACTTTCCGCCGTGGATTTGGTAGTGGTGAATGTTATGCGCTGAAATGTTGCGGACTGGTTTGACGGGGTATGTTTTCCCGTTGATTTCGACTTCGTAGCTTTCCATGGCTTCTTGGATGGCGGCGCTGACGTCGCAGATACGGACATCAATACCAGAGGCCTGCACGCGTCAGTTATGCTCCCCTAACCTTTGTGTTGTAGACTGTACACACCTTGATACCACTGTTCGTAGCGTCCTTAACCGCCGCCAAAAGATTATCATAAACCGGATCAAAAGACATGGTAAAAGCACTATCGACAATCCATCCATTGATCTGCACGCCGAAATCAACCTTCATGACATCGTCATACTTGAGAACAACATCTTTTTGACCAGGATTAGGCGTGTAATGCGCAGTTTCATGGTTCAGACACAAACCCGTCGGAAAACCCATGCCGGACTTGATGTTCTCACCCGGTTCGATGCCCTGATTTCCCAAAAGTGCACGAACACCGTCTTCGATGCCATTGGCGATCTCGAGCAGTGTGTGGCCTGGCTTGACGTTGTCTTGAGTCCATTGTCGGACTTGACGGTGAACTTCAGCCGCTTTGCGATAATCGTTCAAGAACGTGGGATCTTCAAGTTGGCGCCGACTCTTGGAGCGAATTTCTTCACCTGTTGTACGAGCGGTGTTGAAGTCATCCGCATAAGGTTGAATTTCACCGACGGGATAATCTTTCTTTGCAAAGAGGTCGCTCAGGGGAACCCTAGGCGGGGAAGATTGCTGGGTAGCAGTTTTCTTCTTCTTCTTTGGCTTTCTCTTTTTCTTCTTCTTTTCACCATCAGCTGTTAACGGTCCGGCGGCAACGTCATCATCATCATCGTCGTCGTCGCCTCCTTCACCTCCGAGACTACCGTCTCCGTCACGGGCGAAGTGCGCACCGCGAGGTTCTCCGCCTGCGGAGGATGGCTTGGATGAGAGTGGTCCATGGCCTGGAGTATGTAAGCGCCAATTCACGAGAGACTACGAGATTGGGATGAGATATGTACCATTTCCTCCATTGTATTCGTCTTCAGATGTCTTGGCGCCCATTTCGACATGAACGCTGCTTAACTTGACTTGGGGAATGTTTGGATGAGGAGTGAGTGAGATGATGTGATGATTGAGAATGGTATGAGTCGGGGTAAGCGGTTAAGTGCGGCAGAAACAAATAAGGTAATGCTGCGCGTGGATAGCTACATAAGCACTAATGAGACAATCCCAAAGGGTTTACAGCGTGGAAGTTTATTTGCTGAAGCTCTACAGCGCGTGTCTGGTTTGCTGAAGGTATGCAAAACTCCACAGACCAAACACGACTCAAGATCGTGAGAGTCACCATCAATACGACAGAATACGATTCCCGTACGGATACTATGGGCCATGCTAGAAGCAGGCTCCTCATTCCAGAAAGCGACGATGGGTCTAAGCGGGTCTTGATGGATCACATGGAGCAACCACTACATCTTCGTAAAACCTCAAGGACCCTTATTTTACGAGTCAAGTTGGCTTGGCGGATCGACGTTGTCCACTTGACAAAAATTCCGATGTGAAAATCACGGATATATCTTTCATCAAATTCGGGTATAAATTCATCATCAACTCCACGATATGCCCATCATCCCACGCCTACTATATGACCAAGTACAGTGCTTGAACCTATATGCATGTCCCAGAAGAAAAGAAGAGAAAAATGACATGCACCCCCAATGTAAATGCTCCAATCCATATAAATATGTTATGTAGTGTGCCAGCTTGTCTTATGCTGCTGGTTGAACTTGACCGCGTGGCCGCGGCTTGAGAGTTAATATAGGAACATCCGTGTTATCAAAGCCATAACGGGCTGTCTTGTCTTTGAGTCGTTCGTAGTGTTTCTGTAATCGGCTTTCACCAACCACTAGCTCAAAACCAACGAGGAAGCAGAAGCTTATCTCGAGTCTAGCTAGTTCCGCTTCACTGACGCCACCAACTTTAGCCATCTTGGCATGAGGATAAGATAGATCTTCGAGAGCTTTCATCGCTACTCGAAGGCCAGCCAGGACCAAACGATGGGCGTTGCGTCGGGTGACGGGAATAGCACGCTCCTCGACAGCCAATCGGTGTATATACAGAGACGTCGCGAGGTATACTGCAGTGCTCATTGGACAGAATTGATGTAAGCGTTGAAGGTATTGGTTGATAGTAATCGGGGGTTCGTTCTTGCTGTAGAATTTGCGTGTGATGACGCTGTGTTGAAGGTTTACCGGTTGAGAATCGCTCCCAACAACAACATATGGCTCTGATTGAGGAGGTGGCGACATCAACCCTGGATGGGGCTTCAATCGTACTCCATCAATATCTTCCGGCTCTTGAGGTTCAGGTTTGGACTCTTTAGCAGCCAATTTCTTGGCTTCAAGTTCAGCCTGCTTCCTCAATCTTGCCAAACTCCTATCCGAGTATGATCGTACAATATTCTCTTTCTCGGCTTGCATGCCACTCATATGCGGTACAGTAGGAGACTTTGGAGGTGGTGTCGGAGGAACATCGCCTGTTATTCTAACAAGAAGTTCAACGCCAGCGCTCAGCAGAGCGAGAGCTTCGGAGGGTGCCATCTCGAAGAGGCCATGATCGGCAACGGGTTTCGATGCGGAGGGGTTATCGTCGGCGATCAATCGGGGGTCTGTCGAAGGCACCGGAGGAGGTGGTGGTTGATCGGTCATGGTATCAGGATGTCGCAGAGGGATTGTTCCGGCTTGGATTTCGGTAGTTGTTGTCTGATAAGACATGGCTTGGGTGTGTTTGTTATTGGTAAAAGCTTGTCGGTTTCGGGTCGTTGGTCAAGATACAGAGCTGTTGACGCGTCTCAATCTTTTAAGGCGCTGAAGATCCGGTTCTACACCTTTCATGATCCCTCGTTGATGATGACTGTCAGAGAGTAAAAGCAGAGAATTTTTGATCGTGGGCTAGGCCTAGTTTTTGTTGTTCCCTTGGGCGTTAAGACGAGCGCAAACTTGCGACGTTCAAGTGGGACGAGAAAGTCGGAAGTGGGCCTTTTAGATCTGGACCTGGGACCCTTGGAGGTTTTCCAGCTGGAGTTCCGTACCGGTATCCGTAAAAAATGGGAAGCGAGCAAGAACCAGAACAGGGTCCGTGATGGTGGGTTTTATATCGATGTCAGGTATGGAAATCGTATCGCGCAACGCAACGGTCGAGAGGAAGAGGACAAGAACGATATAAGCCGGACCGACTAGACTAGCGCGTGCCGAGGGCGAAAAAGGCGAAAGAGAAATGAGATTGTACTTGTCCGAGATGAGTCGGCATAGACAGTGGCAGTTGCCTGTAAAAGAGCATAACAAAAAGAAATCAAGGATCAGGGAATCATGGCGAGATTAAAAGTAAAGTCAATGACCATTCTTTTGCTTTTGACTTAAAAATTGTAACCATCAGCGGCTGCCCAACCTTGGAAAAGGCACCTGCCCGCACCGCACATGCAGGCAGTCGCGGTCTTGCACTTGCACTTGCATGCACCTTCCCTCTGCCGCCGTCTTTCAGGTCAATTATGCGCCAGCGCCTTCCCTCCCGGGCTTGGTATTTTTTTGCTTGTCACGAGCACGTGGTGCGGGGGAATTTTTAAGATGAGATGCTAGTCTCAATTGATCAGAGTATTGGTCTCTGCTTATTATTTTAGCCATAGTCTAATGGAATGGGATTGTTTCTTGAGATTAGTATATGGGGATGGTGTTATTCTACGGTAGACTCCGAGCATACGAGAAATACAGTTACATACGGATACGGATATACAATACCCTCATGTGGGATCTAGAACAATAACAAATCCCCAACTTGGACCCTAAGAGGCTGGAGCTGCCTCTGCAAAAGAAAAAGAGCCGCAAAGAGATGATGATCTTCCCTGCCAAGACTCCATTTAGGCGTCGTCTGATGTTTTTTTCCCGACCTCTAAAAACGCCGCCCTCTAATGCGGGCACCCCGGATCTTTGTCCCCCATGACTTGGGACCTCCCAATCCTGCTGACCCTTGCTGCATGAAAGTGAATTAAAAAACACCACATACAATCATGCAGTTACGCGCTTGTCTTTGTATCGCCTGTTTTGGTGGCGAATGGATGCGGCTTCGTGGGGAACAAGGTCCGTTAGGTAAACAGATTAGCCTTATCAACTAGAAATCGCTGGTTTCAGACCCTGGATTAGTATCGGAATTCAGGGCCGACTGTAATTCCTTTTGATCAGGCGACAAGAAATCCAAGACTAACTTGCAGATCAAATACGACAGGGGCACCGTGAAACATTTCGATGCCCAGACGGCAATATTGGGGATCCATTGAAGAAACAATGCTGCTAACTTAAATAATGGCATTCAGCCTCAAGGTCTAGAACCTCCACATTATATCCTCACTAGCAATCCGGCGCAACCTTGACGTCCACAACTGCCGTCTGTCCAGCTTGAACCTTGGCGATAGCTTCCTTTAGCACACTCTCCAAATCCGACGCCTTGTCAACCCTCGCGGCGTGAATATCTCCGCCTGCTGCTGCCTTTGCAATACCAGCGTAATCAGGTACTGGGTCGAAAGAGATGTTGATCTCTTCATTTGTCGCCTTTGAGCCTAGACCGTCGGGATGGACGAGAAGTAGAGATCTACGGGGAGCGTTCCAGCCTGTTTCTGTTAGTAATGTTTCTGAGGATAATTGGATGGGATGACTTACCCTTGTTGTTGAGCACAATAGTCAACACTGGAATCTTGTATCGTCTTGAAATCCAGTATACACTTCCAGGGACGGTGAAGAGATATGTTCCATCTCCTACAATTTGCACAACAAACTTGCCCTTGTTCGTGCCGCCGTTCTCAGCATCTGTCGCCAGCTTGATACCCAGTGCACCACCACCAGACCAACCTAGACCACCGCCACCGCAGTTAATCCATGATCCAGGAATCGTGGGCTGTACGTTATCGTGCACGAAGCCAGTGTTTGTGACGGCCTCAATGGCCCAGATTGTATCTTCGGGACACAAATCTTTGAGCTTCTTGCTGAGATGTCCAGTACCAAAGCTACCGTCCGCGAGAGGTTCGGCTGCCTTGGCGATGGTAGCCAGCTTATTCTGATGGATCTCCGCACGCTCCTTCTCTGCCTCTGCGTTGGACTCAAGCTTGCTGGCGAACTCCTTCTTATCAAGAGCTTCGCTGATTTGTCCCACCGCTGTCAAAGCATCAGCCTTGTAACGAGCATCAGCTTGGATGTAATGGGTAGGCATCTGCTGCTTGAGAGGATCAACATCGATATGGAAGATCTTTGCATCCTCTCTAGGCTTGCACCGCGTCTGAACCCAGGGAACGTCGCAGTCCAGGACGATAATCGTATCAGCGGTAGTAACAGCGTCGTCAACGCCAAACTTGAGACCCAGCCAAGCGGGGTGGTCTGCTGGGAAGCACATATCGCAACCACCAGTATCCAAAACCCGAAGACCCTTGACCTTATCCGCTAACTCCACAAGCGCAGCGGGAATCTTGTGGTTTCGTCCACTGTATCCCGTCACCAGCAAAGGAGCCTTTGCACCAGCCAGCGCCTCAGAGATTCTGTCAACAGCACTCGTGGGAAGACCACCGAGTTCAACAGACTCCCAGTGCTCTTGCTTAAGCGAATAAGGCTTCAGATCAGCCTCAAGGATCTCTCGTGCACTGCACAGATACACGGGTCCTTGAGGATCTGAAGTAGCGAATTGCAAAGCGCGGTTGACCATTTGCTTAACGTTGGCTCCTGTCTTGATCTCTCCCGTGTATCGACAGTACTGAGAAATAATTTGCTTTTGGTCTGGTACATCTTGGATCCAGTGGATGTACTCTGTTCGACTTCCGCGGTGTTCGCCTTCTTGTGTGAATGGTGATAGACCAGCGAATACCAGCACTGGTGCTCGACCTGTTGAAGCGTTGTGGACAGCTGCGCCTAGACCCTGAGTTCCGACATCTACGTGTACAATGACACATTGAGGTTTGCCTGTTAATCTGGCGTATCCATCAGCCATTGACATGGCAACCATCTATCTCCGTTAGTTTGGTCCAATAACTGAGTTTATGACATACCTCATTGGGACATGTGATAATCTTGGGAAACTGGCCCTTTTTCTCACGCTGTCCTTTTACCATGGCTTCAATGATACTAGGATGATCTGTTCCCAGGTTTACGAAGCAATGTGTTATACCAGCATCCCAGATCGCCTCAAAGAAGGCAAAGGATGCTGTGTACATGTCTTCACTGGCGGTGGAATATGGACGAGCCATAATTGCTGTAGGTGAGACATTGTGAAGTGCCGTTGAACCTTTCGGTGTGCTGGCTGATAAAGATAGTGAGGACTTTCCGTCTCTTTGAGAAATTGTAGATGCTAGGGCTGCACTTTGGTATCTTCTCACTGACTGAAGCCCGGGACGACACCTTGAGAGGCTTGAAGCAGCCAATCTTGATCGTTGTAGTAGTGTCATATTGATTGTATTCTGTATTCATGTCAGTACGAGTTTGTAAAATCGTTATGATAATAAACACGATGCATCTTCACAAAGGACCAGGGTGTAAGTGACACCATGCAAAGCATCAACACATACCTTATAACAAATCCTCAAACCAATCGCCTATCAATATCCTTCAAACAAGATGGTGTATGAAAGTTGTAAGAAACAAGAACAAGTTTCCAAGCCCGGGTTTTGTTACTCGCCCCCTCCCCCGCAGAAATCCCCCCCTTTCCAATCCAACCAAAAACTATCACGAACCCCAAAAACGCCCTTTGTTGTGTCATGTCAAGGCGGGTCTCGTCCCCCAACAAATGCCGTGTCTGGCCGTTTTTATCACGCGGCAAGTGTTACAAGAGTTGGTCTGAGTTACTATGACAAGATAATGCGGGGTTTGGAACTAAGTGGACATAGGGCGTTTTTGACAAGGTTTTGTTGTTATCGTGGATTACTGTGTCGTATTAGTTGCAGGGTTGTAAATTGGAGATGTTTGAGACTCAATATCATGAAATATTGTATGCTCTTCTCGATAGACGTAATTGACCACTCAAGGCTTTGCTGACAAGTTGTCAACTCTACTTCATTGTACTACCATCTGTTGTTACCCCGGATTTTGAATCAATCTCCCCACTCTGTTAGTTGACGCCAGAAGCTCTTAATACGCGGGGAAATCATGGCACTAGAAAGCTGAAGCGGGTCACCTCGATGATACTACGCAATAGCTCGTGACAATACCAGATATCGGTGAGCAAATGAATTCATACTTGTGTACACATGTAATCTTAGACAACCCCGGCCTCTATCGGCACCCATCGGACGCTTGGAGCCGTTGGTTTGACAATCTCGTTCCTCATTCGTCCGGCATGTCATCTCGTGACAGTTCCTCAAATTACACCAATTCCGCCTTTAATCGGCCGGCTCAACGCTCTGCGGATTGCTAAAGACGTCCGTTGGATCCCACACCTTTTTCAACTCTCGTAATCGTGGAAGGTTGTCCGCCCAGTAAAGTTTCTGGGCCGTCTTTCGGTCCACCCATGCATCGATATACCCGGCGTAGGTGGACCAGGCGCTCGGAGCCGACCGCTGGATCCGTTGGTGAACTCCGTCCAAGAGGTTCCGTGTCGCTGCCGATACTTGCCCCACCCCGACGCCGTAGGATTGATACATGATGATACTCTTTCGGTGCGGGTATGCCGTTGCATTGGTGGGGAATTCCATCATCTCTCCGCCCTCGGTATTGAAGATGATTGTAAAAGGTGACAATTGGCTATGGTGATCTCCAAGATATTCGAATAGTTCGGTAATAGCTGAATCACTGAGTAGATCCTGCTCGGTGAGGGATAGTGATTTGCCATAAAAGGCTGTAGGTATGCTTCCTAAAGCACAGCCAGTAGCCTCTGCTTCGTGTAACAGAAGACCCGCCCAATCCGTCAGCCAAAAAGCACCCTTGCCAGCTCCAGGAAGACGACCAGGAATACCAGTAGCTTGATACTCAGATTCCGTGCCAAAGAAAGTCCCAGTGATGAGTGCTCCCAGAGGTTGAACAACGAAAAGGCTTGCGAATCGAAGGTCCAAATCAGGCTCTCGCACGAGTTGTTGCCATTCTTTGTATAATGCTGCCGTTTCGGTCTGCGAGCCGAAAGCAAAGTTGTAGCTGTATTGGATGATCTTGCCAGGTTCCGGACGAGTCTTGACAAGAAATTTGGTTGCGATGCCGAAGCTTGCGCCCGCGCCGCGCATAGCCCAGAAGAGTCCGGAGTTCTTGGTATAGCTGGCTCTCTGGATGGTACCGTCGGCTGTTACGACTTCGATTTCGAGGAGATGGTCAAGAGCGCTTCCCCACTGGCGGGATATTGGTCCAAGACCGCCCTAAAGATGTCAGAAAAGTCAAACGGCAGAATGATTGACTTACCACCGTCAGATGTCCTCCAGTGCCCACCTCAGGGCACGTTCCGTGAGCGATGGCTCGTCTTCCATTCGCATGCAGATGCGCATCCAGTTCACCAAGAGTCAGGCCGGCGCCGAATCTAGCATACCACGTCCTGTTGTCCATACTGAAGTCTTTGAAGTTGACCATGTCAATAGAGACCGCCCCATCTACACCTCCTAGGCCATAGTTTCTGCACAATTAGCTCTGCCATACAACTTTCACGGGGACCATACCCATAGGAGTGACCTCCAGACTTCGCCTGCACCTTGAATCCATTCTGCGTAGCACATTTGACAGCCTCAGCGACCTCATCGGCGGTTTGAGGGCGGATTATAGCGATAGGGACGACTGGAAACTCGAGATTGAACGGCTTCGACCACCGTGCAAAGAGCGGATCGCCTGGGTACGTGACACAGGCGGTGCGGTTAACGCAAATACTGTTGAGGCAGTTTTGGATGGGGCTGCTGTGGCCGTTGCCCATTTTGAGAAGAGATAGGGATGATTTCGATA
Organism: Fusarium citri; assembly: GCA_004367485.1. Taxonomy (NCBI): domain Eukaryota; kingdom Fungi; phylum Ascomycota; class Sordariomycetes; order Hypocreales; family Nectriaceae; genus Fusarium; species Fusarium citri. The sequence continues at coordinate 178,461 of QHHH01000052.1, forward strand.
ATTATGAAGGTAAGCTGATGATGAGAGAAGCGGATGTGTGCAAGAGGTGAGGTTTGTAAGGTCGTAGGTGTTAGGAGGGGATTGTGCCGCCGATATCGCATACCACAGCACTTCTCCTACCTGTGCGAGAGAGTTGTGCGCGCGGTAAGAAGCAAATAGTGATGCGCTGCCAGAAGTCGCAACCCGAAAATAGGCAGTTGCCCAAATGGAGGTGCATGCCAGTGCAAGCCAGGCGCCGCTGATATGAAAAAACAATCACTGTATCAGAGCATTAAGGTGACAGGTCTTACATTCTTGTGGGGTGTGTGCGTGCGTGTTCTTGTGAGTGGTTACTTTGCTCTAGAACTACCTTGCTTGACCTGAAGGAATTTGGTAGATGGTGTTTGCTTCGAGGTAACAACGAATGTATGCACTTACGTATAGACTACATCGACAACTCAGCGCGGTGTTGATACTTGGGATAAATCCCATTAGCTAGTCTAGGTAGTCTAATATTTAAAGGGCTACTGGTAAAGATGCATCATAGTTAAGCGGCTGTATTTAGCTTCCAATTCGTATCAACCATTACTCCTGAGAGGTACCTTTTGATCGAGTCAACGACTGTATTATAAAGGAGTTCCTACAGCACAGTTTATACAAACCTGCTGTCCAGTAACCAACTACGTCGTGTACAGTATCTTTGGGACTGAACATGTGCTAATGTGATATTGCATAGGTAGGCGGATACTCTGCTTGGAGTTCATACTCTAGATGCTTGGGGTGAGAGTGTAATGTGTACTAGACAGATGGGTAACAGAAGAAATGTCCTCTAAGGCTTAGACTATTAAAGTAGAATAGCCTAATTGCTGGTCTAAGCTGACATAAAGTGACCTAATCGTTTCGTCTCTTATGGTCGGGGGCCCTGAGGCTAGGGCATAACGAGTGCAAGTTCTAGACAACACCCTCTCCTGTAGTCACGGTATCGATCAAGGATCCTGCGTGCTCATATGTGGACAGACTACATCCAAGTATTGACGTTGCAGTAAATAACTTTTATTAGATCATTAAGTAAGTGCATAACCATCATGAAATCATAATGCTCGCTCCCCGCCTCCATCTTACTCGCGCACCATTATTCTAGCTCACAAGTCTACCTAGAACTTGGGCATGTCGTACAGATCCTCAGGGTCTATCGTCATGTTAGCTTTAATCCTTTCAAGCATTCGAATCAACTTACCCTTGCCCTCATTGTGAATGTACTGTTTAACCTCCTCAACACGAGCGTCAATCTTCTTGAGAGTCTCATCAAGTTTGGCCTTGATCTTGTCGTTGGTCTCGGCAGCGCCCTTGAGAGCACGCTTAGCAACATCAAATCGACTGACCCAGTTCAGAAGCATCATGTCAAAAGGTGTAGTCGTGCTACCCTCCTCCTTGTATCCTTCAACAGTCATGCGGTGCAAGCCAGGGCGACCGAACAAAAGGCCTTGAAGTTCAGCAGCGTATCCGTGGTAGTTGAAGCACACGGCCTTGTCTTCGGTAAACATGTCGAGGAAATCGGCTCGGCTGAGCGCGTGGGGGTGACGGGACTCGGCGGCCATGACCATAAGGTCGGTGACGTTGACAACGCGAACTCGAAGCTCGGGGATCCAGTCCCGCAAAATTTCAGCAGCCTTGACAACCTCGAAAGTAACCTCGACACCAATACCCGCAATAACAACATCAGGCTCCTTTCCGCTGTCGGTAGAAGCAAACTCCCAGACACTGGCACCCTTTCGGCAATGCTCCGCAGCCTCCTCAGGAGATAGGAAGACACCAGTAGGCTGCTTGGAGCCAATCATCAAGTTGACATAGTTCTTGGAGCCGAGACAGTGGTGAATAGTGCTCAGGAAGCAGTTGGCGTCGGGAGGCAGGTAGACGCGAGCAGCCTCTGCCTTGAGGTTCAAGACGGATCCAATGAATGATGGGTTTTGGTGGGAGAAACCGTTATGCTCCTGGCGAGCCCATGTGCTGGTCTCGATGTAGTTGATGGAGCTAAGGTCGCCTCTCCAGCTAGTCTCGCGAGCGATCTTGTTGAACTTGGAGTACTGCACCATCATAGTGTGAATGATGCCGAGGAATGACTCGTAACTAGGGAAGAGTGCGGTACGTCCAGTAAGTGTGTAGCCCTGTAAGGTGTCAGTGAAATGAATTGCTTAGTACACCTGTAATTCTTACCTGCATCCATCCCTGGCAACAGTGCTCAGAGAGGATCTCGATAACTCTACCGCCCTGGGCGCGAGAGAATTCGTCCCATTGGAAGTTTCGGCCAGTGTTCTCGAAAACTGCACTAAGCTTGTTGCTCTCCAACTCGTCAGGAGAGAAGATACGGAAGCTCTTGGGGTTCTCCTTGATTACTTGGTTCAAGAAGTCACCAGTTCGCTTCATGCAGCTGTCCTGCGATAGCTTCTCCACGCCGAAAGACTTCCAGTCAGGGAGCTGCAGCTGCTGGTAAGGGTCATACGTCTTCTTCAGCTGTCCCAGTCTCTTTTCATCCTGCTGGGGAATAATCTCCAAGATGCTGTCCGCAGGCTTACCATCCTTGAGTAGGTGGGCCGTGTTGTAAGTCTTTAGCCAGTCCTGGAGAATCTTGACATGTTCCTCATCCTTGCCGGCTCCAGGAACGGGGATCTGGTGCGAGTGGAAGGATCCCTCGATAAACTCGCCATCGACCTTCTTAGGACCGGTCCAGCCCTTGGGCGTTCGGAGAACGATCATGGGCCAGCGGGGCTTGGTGATGGGCTTTCCATCTCGCGCCGCCTTTTGGATCTTCTTGATCTCGCTGACAGACCACTCGAGTGCTCCAGAGAGCTCAGCGTCAATCTCCTCGAGAGTCTCTACAATAACGGGCTGGTAACCGTAACCAGAGAACAGACTAACAAGTTCCTTGTTGTCCATGCATCCGAAAATAGTGCGCTCGCTGATCTTGAAGCCGTTGACGTGGAGGATAGGAATGACGGCTCCCGACTCGGCAGGGTCGATGTACTTGATGGAGTGCCAGGCGCTGCAACAGTTAGTCGGGTTTCTTGCCTAGGGGAGATTGACTTACGCTGCAGTAGGACCACTCTCGGCCTCACCATCTCCAACAATACAGGTAACAATCAGGTCTGGGTTATCCATGACTGCACCGAAGGAAACGGCTAGCGAGTAGCCCAGCTCACCACCCTCGTGGATGGATCCTGGGGTTTCGGAGTTGATGTGGCTGAACAGGTTAGCTTGATCGTGACAGAGGCAAGGTATTGTCCTACCTGGGGAAACCACCAGGGACTGAGAACCCGGTAATGAGGTTTCGCAAGCCATCTTTGTTGACGCCATACTTCTGGGGGAAGAATCGCTCAAGAGATCCCTCAAGCCAAAGTGATGCGAGCGCAGCAGGGGCACCGTGGCCGGGTCCAATAACAAAGATCATTTCCAGATCATGGTTGCGGATGAGGAGGTTCAGATGCGACCAAACAAGGATAATACCAGGACATGTTCCCCAATGTCCTTCTGACGTTAGTGAAGTCATTTCATGATGGAGGTTTACATACCCAGCAAGCGAGGCTTGATGTCTTCTGTCTTGAGATCTCTTTCAAGGAGGACATTGTCTCTCAAGAAGATCATAGCTAGAGATATCAGCGATAAGCATAGTAAATTCGGCAGTCCAACTTACACCCAGCAATGTAACACGCCGCATGCTGAAAATCATTAAGCGACTGGGCGATCTTCTTATCAAGCGCCTTCTTAGGCGCCTTCCTCGCCAGATCTAGAACAGCATCGGGCAGGTGACTGGCCAATGGAGCAGGGTTTGGTCGATCAATCACTTCACCAGGCATGTTTGCGACAGGTTTCACGGGAGATTGAATTGGGAATAGAGAATGTAGGTCAATTGAGCAAACGAAAACGCTTTTAAATCTGATGCGAGTTATTGTTGTTGTTTGAGTGACGCCAGATCAAGCAAGGAATGATACAGATTGTGATCGTTAATGACGTAGATGACGTCGAAACTGGGGCCGCTCCTGCCGGGCGCCGAGAGACCCGCGAGTTGCAAATAAAAAAAGAAACATGTTTAAGACTTTTGTATCTTTACCCGGCCGAGAATATCTGTTGAGGCTCTTTTTGTTGTACGCTAGTCGTTTATCTAGGGTGTTGTGGTCTTGAACAAAGGCGTGAGAGTTGCCCGATCTCATCCCGCTACCTCCGATATTCTTGGCTCTCTTTATGCTTCTCACTGAGGTCTACTTGATTAAAAACAGGTTTCTTGATTCTCGAGGGGCTCTGTGCTATGAATATATTATAAGAGCTTTCGCTGGTTGTGCCTACGATATACCCACAGCTCCATGAACCAGCATTTACCATTGAGTCTTCAATGAAGCAACACAACGAATATCACCTTATTCACAGCGTTTCGTTTTGTTTCACATTTCAGACATGGTATTTATGATACATTTGTTGTATTATATACTAATTCGAAGAGTTCAACTATTCATTAAAGGTATCTTTCCGTAAAGTCATTAGTATGCCACCATGGTGCTCAAACCATCCAACTCTCGCTGCCAGTTGCGATGGCAGCTAACATTGTAAACAAACTTCTCCAGGAAGCCCTTGGCGTCGGAAGCGACTGTGACGATCTCCTTGAGGCTGTCGGGAGAAGCGTTCTTGAGAGTGACAACACCGTAGCTGTCAACCACACCACTGCCATCAGTGGCTGAAAGAGCAATCTCGTCAAGGTTAATAGCCTTGTTGATGAATTCGACTGCCTCTCCTGTACCTCCAATGGTCTTGAGATGACCGAAGGCCTCGCGGATGTAGTGCACCGCGCGACCGTTCTTGGAGAGGGTCTGGATGGACTTTTCACCACCAGGAACGAAGATAGCATCGAACATCGTAGAACGTTGGCCTTCTAGATTGTGATCGGCAAAAATTGTGTTTGAAGAAGAGGAATCTTCACCGGCAGCAAGGATGTGTGAGCGACGGGGCGCGATGACGAAGGGAAGAGCACTCTGAGCCTTGATAGCGGCGTACATGGCGTTGAAGGCAACAGGGTCGTAGCCGTCAGCGATGATAATAGCGATACGTCGAGATTTGATGGTAGGAGTCTCAGGGAGGAAGTCAAGTTGGCTCAGGTTCTTGGCCTTCTTTCCAGGGTTGGGCTTGGGGTTAGAAGGCTTCTTGCCGCCAACCATTTCAGCAATAGCGTTGGCAAGATCACCGTCGATCTCACCGAGGCGCTCAGTCAATCTCTCGTAGACAATAGCCTCGTCGCAGTGGTCCAACTCGAAGGAGTAGGCGGCTTGAATGTGAGACTTCTCAATCTCAGAGAGGGAGTTGTAGAAAAGCTGAGCCTGAGAGAAGTGATCCTTGAACTTCTTGCTGAGAGTTCGCTGCTTCATGCCAGCGATCTTCGCCGCGTAGTCGACGTAAGCACCCTCCTCGGCCTTGGCAGGGGGCTGAACGCTGAAACGGTTGGGCCAGTAGTTAACCTTGCCCTTTGTGATGGTGTGTCGCATAGCACCATCACGGTTGAAGTTCATGACGGGGCAGACGGGCTTGTTGATAGGGAGCTCTTCCCAGTTGATTCCCAATCGGCTGAGCTGGGTGTCCTGGTAAGAGAAGTTTCGGCCCTGAAGAAGGGGGTCATCCGAGGCGCCGATTCCAGGAACAAGGTGGCTAGTGCAGAAAGCGACCTGCTCAGTCTCGGTAAAGTACTCATCGACAGTGCGGTTCAACTCAAACTCTCCAATGTAGCGAACAGGGACAAGGTCCTCAGGCCAAACCTTGGTTGCATCAAGGATATCGAAGTCGAAGTCGTGCTCCTGGGACTCCTCCAAGACCTGAATACCGAACTTCCACTTGGGGAACGCACCACTCTGGATTGCCTCCTCAAGATCCTTGCGGTGGAAATCGGGATCCTGGCCAGCAAGCTTGAGAGCCTCGTCCCAGACAAGAGAGTGAACACCAAGTTCTGGGGTCCAATGGAACTTGACAAAACGTCGCTCGCCCTTGTCATTCACAAGGGTAAAGGTATTAACACCAAAACCCTGCATCATACGGTAAGATCGGGGGATCGTTCGGTCAGACATGGCCCAGGTGTGCATGTGAGTGGCCTCGGAGTGTTCGAACATGAAATCCCAGAAGTTGTTGTGCGCGGATTGCGCCTGAGGAACCTCGTTGTGAGGCTCTGGCTTTCCAGCGTGAATAACGTCAGGAAACTTCATGGCATCCTGAATAAAGAAGACAGGAATGTTGTTGCCCACGATGTCGTTTATTCCTTCCCCTTTTGTTAGCATTCTGTGACGATAAATAACGTTCTGAGGGTTTGAGGGCGATGGTGATGTTTTTTATGGTGTCGTGGCGCAAAACTTTGGTGTTGTGGTGGTGTGGCGGTGCAGTACAACAAATAACGCCACAACGAGCAGGTTCGGGGAAAGAGAGACGTGGGGAAGGAGAGACACGGGTAGACGGGGTGAAGAGGCTCAGCGAGATAGAAACTCAGGGAAAGAGTGAGGGAGACAGGAATTTGACTGATAGGTAATTTGCGCACTTGCACATATACAAATCCATTTCGTATCCCCATCAGCAGTGTTCAAACACTCGATGCCCAGTTAGACACCGATCTGAGTATTCGAATAACCAAGGAAGTGTTTCAGATGTTCAGGATGTGCTTGAATGAGGTTGACGTTGGGGTGGTATTCTGACTAACCTTCTTGAGTGTAGAACTTGATGGCGAAACCGCGGACATCGCGAACGGTATCAGCAGATCCGCGGCTGCCCAGAACTGTCGAGAAACGGACAAAGATGGGTGTCTCTCGGGAAGTGTCTGTCAGGAAACCGGCCTTGGTCACATCGGCCGCTGACTCGAAGAGTCTGAATGTTCCGTGAGCGCCAGCGCCGCGGGCATGGACGACTCGCTCAGGGATACGCTCGTGGTCGAATCGGTGGATCTACAATGTTCAGTTAGAGATATGTCAAAGCCAAGGCCGAGTTTCATGATCTGGCTCGATGCGCCAGCTGAAATCGGGCGGATATGTCCATACCTTCTCACGGCCGAAAGTGTCCTCCAAGAGGGAAGGACCAGTCTGGTCCTCAGTAGCCACGCGCAGCCATTGATCGGTGTTGTTCTGCTTCACACCGTAGTCGGAGGTGATTCTCGAGTTCTCGGTAGGCTCGACCATGTTGGCCTTGAGCTGATTGATCTTGTCGTTCTTGTGTCCCATGACTGCGTGCTTGATAGCTCCTGTAACTTGCTCGGTCATGTCGATTTGTTTGTGTATGTGATCGGAGTTGACAGAACGTGCTCGGCATTCGATAAACAGAAGGATTCGGGTTTCTTTATACGTTTCTGGATATCTTCACCACCACGTTGACTTTACGTCACTCGTTGGATACAGCATCTCCCCGCTCCGCGGGGAAGGTGCACGATTCGAAATGTTGAGGAAACTTCGTCATGTTTCGTCAAGAAACAAAGTAAATTGACCTATGAGAAGCGTCAAATTTCCAACGGGATGCGTTGCGATCGCGATCCGTGTTTGGAGAACGATGCAGCCTCCCGTTACACCAGGGAGGAAACTGTCCGCAGCCCCACTATTCCCGCGTTTGTTCCTGCTTGACGTGAAGCCACTGCTGCAAAATGTCGAATGGGCAGGTTCGCTTTGTCAGAATTGATGTGGAATCTTGACTTTCGATGACGGCTACACTTTTTGATAAACAGGGGAATATCTGTTTCTATGGATCTTGAGAAACCGGGGTAAAACTGATCGTCAACAATCGACAACATTCCCATCTTGCCGGGTCGATTTCTAACAATTCCGTGTGCAAAATCCAAAACTCTTTTGGGCTGATTAAAGTTCACCTAGTTATTTTTCAGCATTATTCTCGTACAATATCCGACAGCCGCATCTTTTCTTCTTAGTGTCGAGCTGAGCTGTTACGTGGGGCAATTGTCAAAGCGACGTCACTACGTCATCGGTATAGCATCATTCCCTGCTTCATTTGGCGTCACTCTTTGAAATGTCAAGCCATTGATAACAGAATTACCGACTCTATAGCCGATTCTCATGATATTAATGTGACCACTACCGATGCGACTCCAATTCGCTTATACGGCATCAGGAAAGTCATTCTCTGACCTTTTAATCAATACCTTACCTCAGTTAAGATCCACAAATCATACTGCATGATTTCGTCTCCTGTAGTTTTGACCATCATTTGTATGTTCGCACAGTAAGCGAAGCTGGGAACTGAAATCACGCGCAATATCTTCTCGGAAGAATTATTACATTGAGCTACGTGAACCGGCAAAATCGCAGCTCGCCAATCTTGCGTTTGTTACTGTAGGGTAGGCAATGACCCATGATGGAAAACAACCGACAAGTGACTGGGCCTAGATATCCTTCTTCTCATCGAACTTGTATCTGATGATGTCGGGAAGTGGTTAATCCTCAGCAAGATGTCTGGTTAAATAGAACTTCGAATGTGGTCATTGCCTGCGATCCACCAAGCTGTGGTTCGGCTGTCTGAGACTCGGTGCGCTGGGAATCGGTGCCCGCCACCTGGGAGTCCTCGGTCATGCTGGAAGCATCTTGACTTCCTTCTCCGTCGCCTTCAGGGACTTCAGACTCCGCTTCGTCCGCCTCTTGAGCATCAAGTCGCTTGTGCATGTCGTCTATTTGGCGGTTATGGAGCTCGTCCATAGTCATACCGCTGGCCCTAGTTCTGTTAGTAACAGTGATTCTTCGTGGCTAGCCTCAAGGGATTAGAAAGGTTGACTACTAAGAGCACAAGGGTGAAATAATTTGTCTGCTTTATGCGAATACAGACTGGCAATTATTCATGACACTTTGAACCATAGTAGACAACCTCCCTGCTACCCAGCAGCCTGGCAAGACAACTTACAGGACCCTCTACACTTCTCGATTAATTCGAGCTTGGCCCTGACGAGCACTGTTGAGCATATTGTTTGCGTCAGTGAGTAGCTTTCCAAGGTACTCTTTCTCGATCTCGGTCATGTTGGGCCGAGTGCCGATCTCGTTATAAAGGCGAACAGCCTCTCGGGCGTGCTCCAAGTAGTTGGAAGGAGACGCAGCAAGGAGAAGATGCATACCAGCTTGATGGAAGGGTCCAAGACGAGGCTCAAGAAGGAGCTCTGCAGCTTGGTTCTCTGCTTCCTCGCGCTTGTCTTCGTAGCAAAGCGACCAAACGCGTCGAAATCGTAGCTCAAAGGTAGCTGTGCAACCAACATTAGCTTCGGCAGAACGTGAAACATTGCAAAAGCAAATGTCTGTCAAAAGGGTCTGCGAGTCGCTGCTAAGACTGCGCAGAGTTTTGTTCGGATGACTTACCCGCAAGGGGGCTTAGTTCGGTCGTGATGGAGGAAGCCATTTCCGCTTAATCCGTGAGGGAATGATGAATGGTCCTGAGTTGTGTCGGTGAAAATAATTTGAGAGAGGATGCACACGGAAATACTAGAGATAGGTTGCGCTGGATTAGATGCCTAGATACTAAGGTGCCGAGTAGGTAGGTAGCCCGAATTTAGAAGCGCGCAGGTGTCCGGCAGCTAGCTGCCAGATGCTGGCACTGTCATACTTATTGTATAGTATCCTGTAAGCCTGGACCATTCTTTTCTTCCTTTAGTATAACCGCTGTTATATATACCTCTCCAAAGAAGTATATGACAACACGATGAGGTCTGTACCTTTGTCCAGAGAGGATCGCTAACGTCTGAATTGGAACGGCGAGGAGGCCAGTGACCAACTCTCCGATGAAGCATTTGCAATGCTCGACTCCATGCCTGAGATGCATAGGGGTTTGGGGACTGGCATCGTAAACCCTGCAATTCCCTCCTTCAGGGTATTAGAAGAGTTGCCTGCCGAGACCATAAGAGACGAAAGAGTTTGGTAATCTTTTGCTAGCTTAGGCTAAAAGCCATAAGCATTATTATCTCTTCCCGTGTAGCTTTTGTTTCAGCTTCTGAATACTCCTCACACTCTTCTTCAACACAAACGTTGCGTATTCCCCGTGTCCTTCCATATCTCTTGAAGCACGCTTCTTAATATCCATATACTCAACACGATCCTCTTCAGTTTCTCCGATAGGAACAACAATACCAAGATATCGAAATAGTATGGCGTTGAGGATCATGCGACACATACGCCCGTTACCATCTTGAAAGGGATGTATCTCAACAAACCTGAGTGAGTATTTACACGCGAGGGAAAATGGATCCAAATGTTGATGTCCTCCCTCGAGCTCGGTCTTGAGATTTGCGCACATCTCTGTCATTGTTGTCGGAACGGACTGGGGTGTGACGAACATAGTGTTTCCAGCGTTCACATGGCACTTGCGATAAATCCCAGCGTACTTCTCGTAGGGCACCTCTGGAACTTCAATGATTGGAACACCATTACAAAGGATGGCATGGGTATCCTTGATGAGATCCTCTGTCATGTCCTCCCCGAGGGTAGCGAAACGGTAGAGAATATGCTGGTAGGATCTCATATGCTGGACGACTTCACGCTGGCCTCGGATGTCGTCAATCTCCTGGATGTCCAAACCCCGGAGAACGCGGTGACAGTGATTAAGAGTGGCTTCCCAACCGAGACCAGCTCGCTCGATCATGTTACTGCCGTATAGCGCGTGAATCACTGTGTCGTTGACCCATTGAATCAGTGTCGCTTTCTGTTCTATTTCGGGAGCGTGATTCATTATTACGGTATCAAGGTATCACATGGCCTTTTCGAAGAGGACCTCGGGATTCTGATCGTTGTTATAGGTTCGGTAGCTGTCGTCTGAGAGAATAAGCGTTCGTGCCGGAGGCCATCTGGTAATGTCGTAGTTTGAGTCCATGTTGAAGTTATATGTCGACAAGGGTATCGTATTCTCTATAGTAAATGTATGAAAGAGAATTCAAACATTGAATGGATGCTTTATATATAACCTACAGTGAGTCACAGAATAAACTTTATGTCTATGGTTTACGCACAACTCAAACAGTAGCTAAGTTTTATAACGATGGCTTACAGAAGGCCAGTTGCCGAGCATACCATTTGCGCAGAGCGAGAGACAAAACGATCAATAGGTAATATTTCAGTAACTCAGTCTACATGATCAACTTGCACCCTACATCCTGGCTGAGTCTCGACCTTGATGTCTTGTGTTCAAGTGGATGCACATCACTATTAGATTGTCAGATTGACCCCACCAAAATGCATATACAATGATTGGTCATGACCCCTGACACCAACAGCCACCAAGGTTGAAGGAAGGAGGAACGGTTCACCTTGCGTACAGCTTGACAGCTGTTGTGAGTCCATATGGGCTTTATTTTCAGCGTGCTATTAAACTGAACGCCATTGGATTGCATTACACGTCTCCATTCATTAGAGTTAAATGGCTGATAAAAGAAATGGCCGCCGAGAGCATAAGAGACGAAATAATTTGGTCATCTTATATGAGCTTAGGCTAGTAATTAGGCTACTTTATTTCTGTAGCCTAAGCCTTAGAGGATAATTCTTCCAAAACTCACCTACTGTCGGTTCTCCTTGTGTGGTTTTGGCGAAACTTTGTCTTGCCTGGGTGTTTATCGTTGATTGATGACTCATACGTCAAGCACGGAAAAAACCCGCTTCTCATCAACTTCAACCTTCACCTTTCAGCATTTATTTGCTTCTCATTTCTTCACCAACAGCGCAGCACATTCGCCAACCATGTCTACCGGTCTCACCGATCTCCCACTGGAGATACGACAGCAAATCTTTGGCGACTACTTCAGGGTGCCAGGCGGCTATGTCTACGACGGCAAATCAGACAAGCTCAGGAACGCCGACAACACTCCAATCGACCTGTCTCTCATCTACACGTGTCGCTCAATCGCCAACGACTGCAAACACCTCCCGCTTGCCGTCAACACTCTTCACTTCTCAACACTCTACCGCGAGGACTGGCGTAGTCTAGCTGGATGCTTTAATCTTGCAGCCACATATTATAAGGTCCTCCAGCAGGATCTGTTGCTCCATCTTGCCCCTCTCATTACACCAAAGATGCACGTTGAACTCGCAACGGAATTTCCAGGCTTCAAGGCGAAACTAGAGGCCGAAAGAGAGTTTCACTTCCACACTTGGCGGACTGGCGACGATGCGGACTTTGTGAGTACTGGGAACAATGTGCGGCCTGCTCCATGTCAGTATGTACGGGACTTCTTCGAATACGAAATTGCTTATATTGGAGACAAATCACCGCTTGAGTACCATGGCTACTATCACTTCGATCTTGAATACCTGAATAGCCCAACTGGTGTACACCTAGAATTAGTTGATTCTGCCTATCAACGATGGAACTATGCCTCTCCGGAGATCGACCAATGCTTGACGCGTTGCCTGCGACTCATCGCCGATCAAAACCCTACAGAATTCGGCACCCGATTACTTACGTCCCTACCACACTGGGTTGACAAGTATGGGGTAGAGGAATTCTTCAATCTACGATTCGACAATTGGGCTATTCCGGGGCGATCCCAGGTTGAATATGCACTAAATCTTCTTGGGATACCTGAATTCGTATGGAAGCTCCCCGACATGTGGTCATACGACCGCGAATTCTACTATGAACTCGGTGACAACCCTTCACCAGGTCAATTCTCCGAACAGCACGACCATCCCACCCTTGAATTTTTGTTTCGTTCGCGTGAGAAGATACGGTTCTCTGCTGCCGCCGTCGCTGTTCGATTCCTGGGTCTGTTACCTCCCCACCAACGCACTCAAATTCGTATACTCGACCTTCATGAGGACCTGCCATCGGTCAACAGGTCTTCGCTTCATGGCTACGGCCTGATTCCTCTCTTGAATGAAAACCCTTTACTCCGGGTTCAACGTCGTGTCAACGTTATCAACTGCTTGACGTACAATTATTTCGACACTGAAGACCTAAGCTATCTGTCTGAGCCAGGCGAGACAGGGTCTAACTTCGTCGGTGACATAGAATTCACCAATGAGCTATCCTGTTAGCTTCTTGCTTCTCTAGAGGTGGCTAATGCGGGTATTTCCGCAGAATGGTTCACCTTATTCCTAGAATCAGGCCCATACGCTGATCATTGCGCAGAGGCTTTCGATGAATTGGTCCACGCCAGGATTGCTACACATCATGCTTGGAACCAGTGTTTGGAAAGCGGTCTACTGAAAGACTTGTCAAGCACGCAAGTGAAAGAGTTGTCACGTCGTTACTATCTTGAAAAGGGTTTCGAAGACGCTATTATGCACCTGGTGCATCAGACGTCAAGTGTCTTGCGATGTAACTTCAATACAGGGCTGCCTAGGGACCATCAGAGGCTAGTAGACGGGATGAAAGCCAACGAAGATGGCGTATGGGATTACTGGAGACATTATCGCTATGGGAAGAACCACATTTCTCTCCCTGGTCATCTACAGAATAGGGAGGCGTTGGCTCCCTTTGCTGATATCCAGTCACAAGAAGAATATCTTCAGTCGCAAAGATAAATCTTCCACTAGCCTTTGTCTACATATTTGGGATGTGCAATGGCAGAATTTAATTTGGATATATGCTTGATACTGTGAATCCGGTATGTCAAGACAAGCATCTCTTTCTTCAGCCTCATCGGCCTACGCCGATCTTCATGTCGGTTACCAAATAAAAAACACAAGTTGTCCAACTGAGAGTCCCGCCTCTTGTGATTACCTTGTGCAAGTCATTTTTTTTTTACTATTTACTTCAACAAGGACCTCATAACTATACGTATTTGACAAGGTATCTACGACGTCAACTTGAGGGCTACTCAGCAGGAGGTTTAACGAAGCATGTCATTCTCACATATACACAAGTGTCCGTCTACTAACCTTTCCATAAGAGCTCACATTAATAACAAGATCTACAGATATCAAGATGGAAGATTATCCAGAATTAGGGTATATACACGACGAACTCCGCAAATCACAGACATAAACGACAAACCAACCCTACTTACTCAAGCCGTCCGACTCGGGAGGTCCCTTGTAGACATGTCTGGCATGAACAACATACCAAACCGCCGATATCGCCATAAACCCAAAGAAGACAACAACGGCATAATTCATGGTAACAGGGTTAACCGGAATCGCAACAGGCATCGTGAAAAGCACCATCTCGAAGCAAATCCAAGCCAAGGCCAGCACATTAATAACCCACCCAAAATGCTTTCCAAACGTCCAAGGCGCTGTATTAACGCCAGCGCGACGGGTAAGCATGGAGAGGAGAATCGGAATGCCGTATGAAGCTGCAAGACCGATTACTCCGACAGCGATGAAGGCGTTGAATGCAGAGCTGGAGCCGAGGTAGATCAGACCGAGGAGCATTTCGATCACGGTGGTCAGGATTAGAGCCATTATGGGTGTCCCATGGCGTTTGTCAACTTTGCTCCATAGTCTGGAGAGAGGGATGGCACGGTCGCGCGCAAAGGCCCATGTTGTTCTTGAGGCTGCGACGGTGATGGAGATGGAGCAGAAGAGGGTGACGATGAGGACGAGGGCTGTTAGGGCGATGCCGCCTGCTTTGGTGCCCATTACGCGGTGGAAGATCATGGGTAGGACTTGGCCGAGAGGTGCTGCGAGGAGATCTTCAAGAGGGGGGAGGGTCGCGCAGATTGGGATGATCTAGAGATGGTTAGTAGGCAGACAATATCAAGAATAAGACGACTTACAAAGAATAGTCCTGCGACGCAACCGACTGGTACACAAAGCGCGAGAGCTCGAGGAAGTCTGACCGTGGCATCGCCGCATTCCTCAGCCATGGCTGTAATCATACCGATAGCCGAAAACCTGAACCAAATCAGAAAATAAGCCAGTGTCATTATGGGAACGACTCACGTATAAGCTGAAGGCAAAGCTCCAATCCAAAAGCCAAAGTTTCCCCATCCTGACAAGTTAGGATCAAAGTGTCCCTAAGAAGTTAGTCACTCTTCTCTTTAACGGAAAGTTCCATACTGACAAGTGTGTAACTAGGCGAATGCCTCCCATCCTTTGCCTCACTAGACAAACAAACACAGACAATAAAAATAGTAATAGCCGTAAACGCAGCACAGAAGGTATCAACAGTAGGAAGAAACTTATTCCCAAAAGCAACGATGAAAAACGTCACCACGCAAAGACCGTAGAAGATCAGCACGAGCTTCCAAGGCTGCCAATCGTACTCGGGGAGGAAGATGCTGACGCCGCCCGCGAGAAGGGACGCAAAGCCAAAGTTGACGGATAGAGTGATGGTCCAGTTGCCCACGAGCCACGTCCAGCCTGTTATGAACGAGAGAACGGTTCTGTACTTGGGCGAGGCGATTTGGAAGGACCAGTAGTATGGTCCTGCGGAGGTGGGCCAGCGGGCAGCGAGTTCGCCGAGGGAGATGGCGATGCATTCGTCGAGAATGCAGACGATGATCCAGCCGAGGAACATGGATAGTTGACCACCGCCGTAGACAGAATTGATGAGAGGTGCGCCGAAACCGTAGGGTATCTATCAGATTAGTATGAGTGACAGTGACAAAGGGTGGGGACATACAGCGGCAATTGCTAGAGATTGGAAAAGAAGAGTAAACATGGATCGATTCCTCTGAAGCTCAGGCTTGTAGCCCAAAGCTGTAAGATCAGCTGCATCGCCGCTGTGGGCGTGCTCAACATGCTTTGCATGCTCGTTATGCTCATGATCATGATCACTTCCTTTTTCCGAAGCAGGATTCATATTGACAGATTGAAGAATTTGAGTTCTCAGTGAAGAGAATGAACTTGTCTGAGATAGAAAGAAGCGAAGCAGGTTGTATATAAACTCTACCGGGTGCCGAGTGATATCACGAGTCGCACTTAGACGCCCCCCCTTGTCTTTTTCCCCAGATTCTGTACGGGACATTTTTGCCTAGAAAGTCTTAGTCTTGAAAGCTATCGTGGAGCCCTTTTTACCCCGCGCTGAATTATGGGACTTGCTAGCAGGGATCTGGGATACGGTAACTCAGCCCCGATGAGGAAAGGTTTGGCTAACTTGTTAGTGGAACGTTGATAAGAAGCTCGTCAGGGCATAAGAGACGAAATAATTTGGTCAAAGATTAGACTATCATTAGGCTATCTTATTTTAGTAGCCTAAGTCTTAGAGGACAGCTCTTCTGTCACCCACCTGGGGGCCTTAGTGCCACGTTGATAAGAAGCTGAATGGGTTGTTGTCAAGAGGGGAATCTTGATTGACCACACACGGTTCAATTTGGTATCTAACCAAAGACAGTCTCATACTTCAAATCCGCCATAACATCCAGCCAATGAATAGACCCAGGTGTTATCTCACTATCGTAGTACGACCAGACAGCCTGCAACAAGTCCCGTAACACAACAATAGGACCAGTCGCCGGACCACTACCAAACCCTCGAAGCCTATCCATTATGAACGCGCGTGCCGTATCAACGTCAGTAAATTGTTGCTCCTCAGACTCCTCGGCATGATCTAATAACTCTAGCCTTGAGGGTCTGTCTCCTGGTACCGCCCTGCACCTCAGTCCAGAGCCAACTCCTAAACATAACAAAGGCTGCAAACATCGAATTGACTCTGAAGGTATGTTGGCAAGAAGCCCGGTTATATAGAGTGCTAGTGAGGTAGACCATGACTCTTTATCAAGCTCATCCGGAAGACGTCTTGATACCAGATCTGGAAAGGTTTGGTAAAGTTGTAATAGCGAGCATAACCGGAAGACTTCAGCAGCGTGATGCAGATCCAGATTGATCTGGCCCTTGTTGGTGTAATCTTCTGAAGCATCGCTGATGAGTTTGGGAACTCGAACAGACAAGAGCGTCTCTTCCAATGTCTGGGCTTCGTTAATGTCAAGCATTGTCTGCCACATAACTTCGTACGTCGGCGCTGTGCAATTCCGCCATGTATCGCGCGACCGTCGACATAAGGACATGGACTTTCCAAACATAGCAATGATCTTGGGCGGAACACCTGTCCAGGGATGAAGAATAAAGTCGTACGGAGGATACATTGCCGAGGCCCATTCCGTGAGGGTGCTGATGTCTTCCAGGGTACTAGTCACGATACTCCGGACGGACTCTTCGTAGATGAGACATTCTTTGAAGAAGCCTACAAGACTACGGTCTTGTTTGGATAGGTACTCGGATCGCATTTCAAGAAGTGATAGTATCATGCGAACGTGCCGCAGATATTGTAGCCCGAGCTGTTTATGATCCATCCAGCACAGCGACGAGCTGAGACAGAAGAGAGATATTATCAGCGCATGAGGAACTGTAGTTACAGAATTCGGCGCGTCAAAAAGACTTCTGAGTTCGTGTATTATGGCTTCTGTTGCGATACGTGGAGCTGATATGGCTATTTCTTGGATTTCGGGTTGCCTTTTCGTTATGGAGGCAGCGGCCATGCTCTGGAGGGAGTAGAACAGTGGTCTGGATGAAGACCAGAGGGAAGAGCCTAGTCGGCGAAAGGGATTTATTGATGAATCGTAGGCTGCCCATGAACCGCATACGGATTTGAACCAAAGCTCGATGAGGAAGGATGATGGTTCGGAGATGGCGTTGTTTGGTGCGGTGGTTATGTGGAATGATGAGCGACGCCTACAGTGAGGCTCTTCTGTTTCCTCTGACTTTCTCTTGGGTGCTCGTGATTGTAGGATGAGAGGCATGTTGTTCACAGGTATCAATTCTTGACTGGGGACTGGAGTTGAGCTTGCTTCAAATACCTCTTTTCGAGTGTCGACAGGATGTGCAATACCATGGTCGTCTGTAGACAGCACACTCGGCGTCAATTCGATAGAAACACTTGCATGCGAAGGTCGTCTGCTCTGAGAATCCTGGACCGATACTGAAGCAGCAGAGATCAATTGATCAAAACCAGGCGGGTCGTGATTATTGCTCTTGCGTCGCTCATATTTGGTAGACCACTTGAGCGTCTGTTGATAACCAGGACAAGTAACCTTTCTCGAAATACAATTACGACAATTCGGTTTGGCTTCATCGCATTTGAGCTACAGCATAATTAGCTTGATGGTTTAGGGTAAGATGGACCACTTACCCTTTTACTCTTGCAAGCTTGACAGCCAGAGCGGGACTTGTGTTGACCTTTCATGTTGCATGTCATACATAATAAAGTTGAATTGGAAAGATGTTCTGACGCTTGAGGAGCTATCAACATGCCCCCTCTCCAACCATCAATTGGGGTAACCAATAGGAGGGTGGCCATCCAGGATGAAGATCAGCTGAAATGAAGCTATACCGAAACAAGATAAAATGTCCCTTTTGTTATCTTCGGGACCTACGGGTAGATGATGAATGATTTGATCATGCGACGCATATTGTTGCTTTGTTGAAGGTTATTGCAGCGCTAAGGTATCCCGAATACATGCCATAGTAGAAGCGTTCCTGACATAACAGATACGGACGTATCTTGGCCAAGCCCAAGCTGGTCAAGATAATTGCCCTTTTCGTCTACTTCATTATCGATCACACCTATCAGCCAACGCCAAGAACACATCACATTGGTACCTGGGAGTTGGTAATTGTGGCTTACATCAGGAGGGCCTCATCACAGAAACACACGCAGATCCTAATTATAGAAATGATCATTTATCTGAGATAATAAACCCAACTGTGTATCATAACTAGTAGAAATATACATTATGTAAAAACCGGCTGAATCGTGTACTCCAGCCTCCCCTTTTACTTTCCTCCCTAAAATTTATGTCCAATACAATATTCGACCCAAGAATTGAAATGAAGAAGTGCAACTCAGTTGCAATTTGACCAGCTTGTAATTTAGTGTGTACCTCGGCCACCAGTCTCATCGCCATCCTTTTCATTGTCGCCTCGGATGACTTCGCGGGTCTTGCCCCATTTGAAGTCGTCAGAGTGGAAGAGAGAGTAGACAAGGACGATGATGTTCATAAAAGGTGATGTAAACAAGTGCATGACGTAGCCTGCAAAGTATTGCGCACGCTCGAGGTTGTTACGTGGTAGCCAGAAGCCGATGCAAAAGGAATAGAACTGTAAAGTATGTTAGATAACTCGGTTCAAAAGCTGGAGGAAAGGTGAACTTACATAACGGAAGAAGAGAACGCAGATGAGACCGAGAAAGACGGGGTCTGACATTACTTCCTTACCACGCTTGGCAAATACCATGAGGAGCTCGACGAAAGCAGCAATGATAAAAGGAGTGATGGCCCAGGTAATAACAGCAATGAGACTCTGAAGACGCTCAATGAGAATAATACCAGGGCGGAAGATCATGACAAACTCGTTGGAGATACTACCAAGAGCCCAACGCTTACGCTGAGAAAGAAAAACCTTCCAGTCCTGAGGCACAATGGTCATGGCCTTGGCACGAAGAGCCTGGGCGGTTTGCTTGCCGGGGAAGAGACTGAAGATGATAGAAGCGTGGATACTATCCTCAGAGTAGTTTCCCATGATGTGCTGCGTCATGATATCATTGGGCTTAGGACAGTATCCGAATCGCTCACGAAGGACAGCATCACCAAACGTAGCTTCATCGACACGGATAAGTTGACAACATCCAGGGAGACAGTTGACCTTGCCAGTGATGCGCGACTGAAACATACGACGAAGACCTTGAGTCTGGGAGTACTCGACAGATTGGTACAAAGACCAGTATCCCCAGTTGGAACCATCAAAGTCAACGCAGACATGCCCGCAAACTCCCACGAGCTTGGGGTTCTTGCGAATTTCCTTGATCATCTCGTAGATGCAATCTTCATCAAAGACAGTATCGGCGTCCATACCGCACAGGTACGTGACATCGTCAAGACCAGCGTTGATAAAGTTATTGCCAATGTACTCGAAAAGATCGTTGTTGAACATGGTAACCACGTTCTCGGAGCGCTGCTTGAAGTGGTACAGCAGGGAGCGCGCGAAGCAGAGACTGTCGCGTTTACCCTGGTTGTAGCGCTTTCCGACAAAGACGTAGGGGATACCCTTGTAGAAACCAGTCTGTGTCTTGACGGGCATGAAAAGGCCGTCGCGAGCACGGTAGCCGTTCTCAAAGGTGCGAGATGGGCCGGGTTCGAGAATATCTTGGAGGAGATATTCCTGGGTAGTCTTTTCCATGCCTGGTCCACGCACATTGCCGTCCACAACGATGAAGATGACCCGAGGATGATTGTCGATGTGCTTCTGCGCGATGAGAGAATCAAGCGAACGAGTAAGTTCCTGATACGTCTCGTTGTAGCAAGGCAAAAGGAGAACCATCTTCTCAGGCTCAGCAGGGATATTCTCCTTGGGCCTCCACCAGAAGCACAACACACGCGTGCAGAACCAGTGTAGGATGATGCACAGACACATAAAGGCTTGGAGAACAGTGTTTGAGCTGAGAAGAACCAGGAAGAACCAGTAGACTTGGTAGTACTTCCATCCGACGTAGATGAGGGCACCGTTGATGGCAGCAAGACCGATGATGAGACTCCATTTCTGAAGACGCAGCATCCCCTTGGACATCTTCTTGAGTTCCTCGTCTGAATCCCAGCGTAGCTTGGCTTCTTCTTGCATGATGGACGAGGTGAAGGAAAGGTTCGATTCGTTGCCGTTGTTTGTCAGCCAGGAGGCATGCGTTACTCCTGACATGGGGGTTTGCGCGCCGGGATGGAAATCACCATTGATACCGCGAATAACAGACTATACATTGTCAGATATTGATCTTGCGTTTAGATATAGAGTTTATGTTTCAAGATATAAACTCACCGAGTCTCTGGATAGAGTCCATCCTGGACGAAGCGGGGTTGCCGGGACCTGAGGCTGGGAAGTAGACGGCCTGGATTCATCGCTGGAATTGGCTGGCTTCTTGCCCATTTGGTTTGGCGACATGTTTCCTCGGTCAGAGGAAGAGGAAGAGGAA
The DNA here is from genome assembly GCA_004367485.1 of Fusarium citri. Taxonomy (NCBI): domain Eukaryota; kingdom Fungi; phylum Ascomycota; class Sordariomycetes; order Hypocreales; family Nectriaceae; genus Fusarium; species Fusarium citri. Next base: position 199,323 of record QHHH01000052.1, read on the forward strand.
GAGGTCCTCTGTCCGTTAGCTGGCATGCGACTGGTCATGATAACTTCAAACGTTAGCATTGGTATAAACTCTATTGGGGTAAACATACCGTAAGACTTTGATCAAAGCAAAGTAACGAGAGACGATAGCGAGTGACAAGCCCAAAGAACCTTCCGCACAAGACAAGCGAGTGTATTGAACCACCAAAACTGATGAGAAAAGATAAGAAATAGCTGGGGAACAACGAAGCTATAGCAAGATTCCAGCAGAGAAGAAGTTTCGCCTCCAACCCCCTGCTCACCTGAAGAAACAACAAAGCGCAATAATCAGGCCTCATCACAGACTATTGCTGTACGGCACTTTTTTCTCTTTTACTCTGACTCTCCCAGCGCCTCACCACACTAGCCGTTTGTTCATCCAAGTTCAAGGTCCTGTATATCCAACCTTGACACGACAGCACGATACGAAGGGCCCGGATAACCCCTGCAAATGCAAATGAACTGTTGACGCCCATATTAGCAAGCAAGTACCAAAAGCGGGAATATGCAACAACGCCTCTTTTCTGCCTGGGAGAAGGAAAAGAAAACGTGCTTTTGGTGATAGGATAGGGCATGGGTGAGTATCAAGATCGACAAGAGCCTGCACCTTTCAGCTCTACTGTTCAGCTTACATTATGTACGGGAAGTTTCTAATTTTGCTAGCAAAAGACTTTCCTTGGTTGCGAAGTAAGGGCAAGAGCAGGGATTGTAGCCAAGACAGGCCAGGGGAACGCTGGCAGTGTCACGGTCGATCTGCTTTCACCCGAAATTGTTTTCCGGGCTGGGATGAAGCTTGCAATTCATCGTGATCTTTACTCTGATCATCGGAATATTGATGCGTTGTTGAGATGTCACCAACAAGCTACCTAAATATGTGGAGATTGAGTCTTGAAGTGGAAGTTGAAGAGGTGATCTTGATCAAGGGTCTAAGTGATCAGCCATTAAGATAATAGTGGAAAGTCGGCATGGCATTGTGACAATGCCATTGTTTGGATCTACACTACTAATTCAACACTAGAACTATACTATTGATTGTAGTTTCACTTGGTATCCAATACCAACGTTAATCTCAAGCACCTATCCGGAAAACAAGTCTCCTGCCCCTGGACATAGTCACCTTCGCCATACCCCAGGACCTGCAGTAGCCCACCATCAGGAATTAAAAAAGAAATATGCAAGCCACATTTTAGGTACAGTCGGTGACTCTCCTCCTCCCCTGCACGATGATCTACGCTACCCGATTTGCCTAAACCAACCCCTGTATCTATCCATGTCCTTGCCCCGTCTGTATGTCTCACGAATTATTTCCTTATTTTATACGGTAGTCTTCTCTTCCCGTCCCGAAGACGTTGTGTAACTCGGGTTCGGGATCTATATCCGTCACCGTAAATAACAGCCCGCAGACTCTTCCCAGCCAGTGATGGCTGTCAATTTCTGCATGGGGGTGAAACAATACGTCTGAGGCCCATGTCATGACGCCTTATACGACTTTTTTGTTGTTTTTTCTTGCAGTGCCTTTTTTTGGTAATGCTTTCAGGAACTTTCCATGCATGCATATTTTTCTCTTGCGGGCGGTGACACGTATGTTTGGAGTTGAGACATTGGATCTTGATCAGATCATGGATCGAGAGTCATTTATCAAGAAGCGAAATAAAGACAAGATTAAATTAAAGTCATGCAGATCGATGTAGATTAACTCAGATCAGTCCAATCATAAACATTGTATATACAATATAGTATATTAAAGAGAAAGAAAAAAAAAGTATGGACCTATAAGCGCCAACAAAGTGACACATTAATCCTTGACAAGGATGAGAAAGTAACAATGTATATCCAAAGCAAGTGGATGTCCAAGTGTTTCCGTCGTACTACCTGACTCCGCAAGCCTCTCCCGTCTTGGTCACACCGGTATTTACTCCCAAAACTGCGCTATTGACGGGTAAACAAGAGCCTCCGTTGGCGTTTGCGCTTTTCTTCAACCTCCTAAGTGCACGTTCCAAATCCTTTCTGGCATCCGGTTCCACAATGAGTCGCGCTATTGCCGCTGTGCTAATGTTAGCGAGATCTTACGACGGGCACTAAACTGATCACTTACCAGTATCCGTACTGAGAGCAGCACGTCTTGTCTCCATATTTGCTGCACGAAGCTTTGACTTCGGATCCGCAGAGTCCGTTGGTAGTGTCGTGGATGTCACCCTTGGGAGGGGTACAAGAGCCGAAGTCTGCATCGCAACCAGTTCCGCAGTAGCTTGGACTCGAGCCGCTGTGGGGGTCAAGTTAGCAGGGGCCATGCTGGTAGTGGAGTTTATGCTGGGAACTTTATAAGAAGGAAATAAAAGAAGCTTACCAATAACCATACCAGGAGCAGCAGCTACCGAAAGCTGATCCCTGGCAGGTGTAGCCCGTATTACCTCCGCATTTCTGGTTGGGGGAGATGACGAGTCCACCTGTAGCCGTGGCCTTGGTAGTTGTGGTCGTCTTGGTGGCTGGCACTGTCTGGGTAGCAGCAGCTGTCGAGGTGCTGGTGACATCTCGGTCTCGAGAGGCTGTTCGGTACCAGTTCGCCCGAGGGTCACCAAGGCATTCGCCAACAGTGACAAGTCTGTAGCCACGGCTGCGGGCTGTGTCAATCATGTACGAAGTCAGGTTGTGAACCGTCTGATCGTGGACATCGTGAGCCAGAACAATGTACTGGTTGCTGCCAGAGTTGGTAGATACTCCAGAAGAGTACCTATTCTTGGAGTTCTGGATCAGCTGAGGACTGTCGTTCTCGTAGTCCTTGGTGTCAACGTTCTGGTCCACAACATGGTAGCCAAGTCTGGACATCTCAGCGAGACAGCCCGATCCAGCGTTGCACTCGAGATATGGAGCACGCATGTAAGTCGGGATCCAACCAAACAAGTTGCGGAAAGCCATCTCGTTGTAGATCATCTCAGATGTTCGGATGGTGCTGTTTACCTGATTGAGATTGCGATGGGTCCAGGTGTGGCTGGCAATGTGGTGGCCTGCAGCGTACATGCGCCTCATCACAGCTGGCCATGGGAGGGATGAATCGTCCATGTGTCCCTTGGCCCTGTTGTTTCCAGCCACGAAGAAGGTGGCCTTGACATCTTTCGAGTCCAAAAGGTCCAAAAGGTCATTGGTGTAAGAAAGCGGGCCATCATCGAATGTGAGGGCAATCACACCGGGGGTTGTGCAAGTCTTGATGATGCTTCCTGCAAATACTCTGTAAGCATCGTGATTGACGCACACAGGGTATCTGACCTACCATACGGGACACTGCCAAGTTTGGGGCGAGAAATGCTCTCGGTGCTGCTTCCACTCGGTCCAAAGCTGGTCCAATGTCAGCGTTCCATACTGCAGAGCTCGGACTCTCGTGTCCAGGTTCACCCTTTCTCCGTGAGATCTCAATCTGAGGCAAAACTTACAAAGTATCACAAGAATCACTGTATTCGAGCTGGCAAGCTGAGCCACCACAAAAGTCTCCCGTCGTTCCGCAGAAGCCACTCTCCGAACAACAGGATCCAGCATTGCACGAGCCAATCCCAGGACCACATTCGGCACGCTTTCTTAGCTTCGAATGCCGTGGTGACAAGATGTCGTCGACGGCCAGAACAGGTCCCGCCAGGACAGCCCCTGCATGCAATAGCAGGGAGGCAAGGGTGATGGAGCCGCTGGTCTTCATTCTGGAAGCAGTACTGAAAGCGAGTGAGAACGAAATGTGAAGCAAAAATGATGCAAAGCTAATGAAGGATGGGAAGAGATGCGAGCGGCCGGGCGGTAATTGTAATCAAGCCCGTTGAGCGGAGCCAGAGTTTATCTAAATGGGGTCAGTAGGAATGGCCCATGGGCATGACTGCAGCTCCTTCAGCCAGACAATAATTAATTTCGAGTATCAGACTTATTGAACGCCCAAGTCTGCATAGTTTGAACACGAGAGGACCATATCAGCCAGGTTGGATGTACTAGCCCGATATCCTGGACATACATCCTAGACAATGGCACCATGACATGGACAGTAAAGATCCACGTCGAAGAAGCATCGACTAGCAGTCAGCCAGCCATCTCCATGTCTCTCGATTATTTTCTTTTTCCCACTTAGACCATGCTCGACGTGCTGATACGGTCAACAGTGGAGAAATATTCTCAACGTGCAGATGTTGGGACATCCATGTTCCGGAGATAACTGACAGTCACATTGCAGCTTCGTCCTATAGACTCATTGCTCCTATGGATTAGGTGATCTGATTGCCATTGCCGCTTGTTTCTCCCGGACCATTCCCACGGTCGGATAAGTTGAGTGAGGGGAGATATTCCTGGTAAAATGAAGGTGCAGAGCACCTGCAGCTATCCATTCTTTTTCTCAAGCTTTCCACTAGAAGTATGCGTACAGCCGTGGCATACTCGTATTTGCCAGTTCTATTTTTCTTTCTTGTGTACCGTTGTACCAGACCAAGAATAGGTTCAGGGCAGGCTGCTTATCTGATATGTCGAATTCCCTGCAATGTCATCAGGATACAAGCATAGGTGGGAGCACGGCAGGGGGTCTTAAGCTTAATGGCCTCGCCAAGGGGAATGCTTGACGTGTTCCGCCAGCAATATGGAAGATTTCCAAGCTGAAATTTGCACTATTGTGTGACCGGTGCCTGATAATGACAGCCTTGCCAGGTTGATGGTTGTTCCGTCTCCCTTTGTCGGGTCGAGTCGAGAAGAAATACCCTTGACGCCACTTTATGCACGCTGAAGATCTGTTCCTAGGTTGCCGTCTTGACCGGTATCACAGTGGGTCTTCTCGCATAGCTCCTAAGCCTCTCAGATGTGATCGGCCTCAATGCATTTAAAAATTGTTTGCGGGTGAATTGGTAATCATGGACGTCTGCGAGTGCGCCTTGGCATCGGGTGATGATTCTCAGTAGCCCGCAACCTTGAGCTCATTCTCATGGCAAATTAGCAAGTCTCAGCCATATACCAAAGTAAAGACTGTATCAACGCAAGACAGTCTCGCATTGCTTCTGTTGGCTGCCGCGCGGCTGAGCGTATCCATTCGCGCTAATCGATCGGGGAGGTGAACTCTTGATACACTTGTAAATGCGTATAGTGACCGGACTCACTCACCCTGGACTTGGACAAACTCTCGCCGCTCTGTACAACAATCAAGCTGAACTGAAATGATGGTCCAGGCACGTTAGCTGAGAGAGCTGCAGTGTTCCGACCTAGTCGAATCCTGCATGGCATACAGGGGATTGACCAAGGCATTGGGGAGGCTTTCATGGTCCCTGCAAGGTTTCTTTCAGTCGGAGATGCGAAGTGGCGGTTGCTAGTTCCGGTTGCTGTGATTTCGCGAAAGTAGATGTGTTTGGATGAAGATCTTGCGTGGTTGGGTGCATTTCGTATGATCGAGCTGATCAGGGGCATTCACTCCCCAGCCGTCGGTCAAGTTGCCGCTCGAGGCATCGAAGTAACTTGTGAAAAGTAAAAGGCTCCCTTGACTGAGGCCTGACGCCGCTCGGTGCTGACGTGGGGAGAAGAAACGGCACAGTTCTCGATTGAGCGGCCGTGTCATGATGTCTGAACGAGTCGATCGATATCCTTGATACGAGCCTGAAGTCGTATCGTCCTGATGGATACATATGCTGCTGTTGAGCCCCAATGGTTTCTCGGAAACATCATCCACTCCACACTATTCATTCGCTACCTTGTCGATCGCTAGCATCATGACCCAGGTTCTCTCCAAGAGTCTCCTCGTCGAGGGGCTGCCCTTCGTTAGTCGTCAACCAGACACAAAGTCATGGAACTTCTCTACCAGAGAATACTACGACATCACCCCTCCTAGTGAGATATCTGAGACCGAAGATGCATTCAAGCCCGTCGTGACAGACTCTATCGACATAAACGCTGAGCCACTGGTGGCTGTCATCGGAGTCGGTTACGTGGGCGAGCATCTCGTCGATGTTTTCTCTAGAAACCACGATGTCCTTGGATATGATGTATCGGAAGCCAGGACACTGCAGCTGGCCCAGAAGCAACCCATTGGCGGGCGCGCAAGGTTCACGAGCAAAGCTTCGGACCTGGCATCGGCCACCCACTTTCTCATCTCGGTCCCAACTCTTCTTCTTGCCGACAAAACCATTGACTCATCTTTCCTTCGGAGTGCCATCGAGGTCGTCAGTCTCTATGGACGCCGGGGTGCGGTCGTGGTCGTGGAGAGCTCAGTTGCAGTAGGAATGACGCGCGCTCTTCTTGGTCCTTTGGCTAAGGAGCGCGGCTTCTTTGCAGGCATGTCGCCAGAGCGCGTTGATCCAGGCCGTGTCGAACCACCAGCTCAAGCCATCCCCAAGATCGTTTCGGGACTTGACGACTTTGTTCCCGGATCACTCGATGCCATTATTCGACTTTACTCGAAGAGTTTTGACAATGTTGTTCCTGTGTCGAAGCCGGAAGTTGCTGAGATGATGAAGCTGTACGAAAACTGTCAGCGCATGGTCTGCATCGCCTATGCGAACGAGATGGCCGACGCTTGCGGCGCACACGATATTGACCCTTATGAGGTCTGCCGTGCAGCTTCCACCAAGCCCTTTGGCTACCAGCCCTTCTCACCGGGTCTAGGAGTTGGCGGACACTGCATTCCCGTCAACCCATGGTATCTCCTTTCCAACAGTCACTTTCCTTTTTTGCGAGCGGCTGCTGAAAAGATGCATGCTCGGCCTTCCGAAATTGCACAACGCGCCGTGACGCGCCTCTGCGGTGAGAACAACACTGGGCTGAGACCCCGCGTTCTCGTTGTCGGTATTGGTTTCAAGCGTGGACAGTCGCATCTCGCAAACTCTCCTGGTCTTGAACTTGCCAAGAGTCTGGTACTGACCAACAAGGTCGACGTCGCTTGGGCTGATCCTCTTGTGTCGCAAGAAGCTGTGCCTCAGATCCAACGGTTGGCCGAGTCAAGTTGGAATGTTGAAGATCTGGAACGTGACTTTGACATGATTGTCGTCGCCTTCCGTCAGGATGGACTTGATTTTGGTGTGTTGGATGATGTTCGAGGTGTGTTGGTTGAACAATGGTGTGTTTGAGTATGGAGGGACTAGGCAACAGTATACGACGCCCCTAACCATTTCAATTCTCTGATTAGACTCTTGCATTACCTGTGCACCAAGGTAAAGCGGTTTTTGCACTCATGTTTTCTTCTATAATTATCCATAGCTTAGTAACTACAAATGATGTTAATAAATATACTACGTTGCATTTGGCCACAGCTTCAAACAGCTCCTACCTAAAGGAGAGGTGAATTTCAATCATGGTATCTCCCCTAAGACTGCCTAATCTTCTCTAAAGGCAGGCGCGCTTTGCATTCCTCGTCTAAGACTCTTGCCTAAACCTAGGCAGGCACCTAACCTGTGAAGCTCGAACTGCTCCTTCCTCAAGCTACTCGGTCACCGACACAAAGGGAAAGTGCAAAATCGGTGCTATAATGGAACCTCAGATCCATCTCGTCCCTCTCCCAACTCTACTCTTGCAAATCATCCATCAAAACACTACTCTCATCAGATATCCGCAACTCGATTTTGGTTCATTATTGACATCAAGATGGCACATCCTTCAACTCCCAGCACAGGTCAGGCTGAAGCAGCCTATTTATCATCTCCCAAAAAGCCCAACTCATCACCCACCAAGCCCTTCGATGGAATTTTCAAGGGACACCCCAGCAAGCTATCCGACACTCTACCCGTCAACTTACATCCCGGATCCTTACCCCCTTGCCCATTATCGAAGTCATCATCGAAACCATCACCAACGTCAGTCCCAGTGTCGCCGTCGAAAACAGCGAAGCTTGAGCAGACCGGTAAGTCCCATAAGCACCTACTCGCGATACATTCTAACACCACCAAAGCCGAGTGTAACAAGCGTGTCGGTTGGGTCCTCAATCTTTTCAGCGAGGGCAAACTTGAATTGGCTCAAACTTCGGCTGAAATGATCCTTGCGAATCAGAAAGGGCTCACCCTATACCATCGAGCTCCCTTATTCGCAATGCTTACCCTCTTTCCCGGTGGCCTCAAATACGGAGATCATGCAGTTCGCATCTACAAATACCTATCCGTGAAACATCCGGAATTCAAGCCGGCTTACGAGAACGCCAAGAGATCGCTGGAACTGGCGGGCAAGATCGAAGCGTTGCGGGAGTACAAAGAGATAAGAATAAAGTTAATGGTCTTGTCAACTGCAGAAGCACATTCACTAACATTAGACCCAGGAAACGCGGAACGGCTACAGCGGATGATATTAGCCACGAACACTTCGAGGTACTCTACTACAACTTCTACAAGAACATGCATAAAGAAGGTTACAAGAGACTCGTCGAAGACGCTTTCGAGTCAGAATCTGGCTCTTCATCTAAGCCCTCCGTTCCATCAAATGATGCTTGTGATTCGGCAAAATCTGTCAAGAATGCGGAAGACACTGGCATCCTGACAGTCCCGATAACTGAACTCTCTGGTTACGAAACTTCAGTGAACGAATACCTTGAGGTAGTGGAAGATTGCACATGCAAGACAACGGAAGAATGCACATTCCACACAGTGGAAGATCTCAACACGGTGGAAGTAGAAGAATCCAAGACGGCGGATGAACATGAATCTAATACATCTGAACAAGGAGGATGCAAGACAATGAAAGACTTTGGCGAGGGTCATTATTGGCTTCCTACGAAGGACGAATCCTCCCTCGAGGGCAGAGAGATGGTTTTGGATGCCAAGGGTCGCATTTGGATTCCCACCAAATATGAATCCCCCTCCAAGGGTAAACAGATGACTCTATATGACAAGCATCGGGTTCGAAGTTCCAGAAGGGAAGAGTCCCCTTCCAAGGGGGAACAGAAGAAGTACAAACGACCTCACTGCTGCTCTAGTGAGTCCATGAAGGATGTCGACCAGGGCTCTCAGTCCAATGCCTCTACTCATAGAAGCAAAACTTCTCCTGAAAAGCCAAAAGAACAACCAAAGCACAAGGCATCGTATCCTGAGTTGAAAGGAGGGAGAAAGCGTCACACGATACGCGTAGGTCAGGGGACGGGCCTTGAGTCACCAAATGAGACCAGGTTGGAGTAAGTATTGTCAGGCGATAATGTCTCACTGAGGCATAGGGGAGACGGTTCATTATTCTTATAAATAGCAGTTAGACCCATGATTCACGGGTACTGGAGTGTTGGCGTGATTCAATCATCACGGGTTTGTTGAAGCACAGAGTATACCGACTTAGCTAGTTCACGAGTTTGCTACAACAATTGATATCGGAGTCCCAATAAGAGAGGTTCCTTTCGTCTCTCCATATAATGCAAGTGCGATTTGTCGAATGCTGTCACTGCGCAGAAAACTCCCTCCAGACACGATCATTCCACTCATGGCCGTAAGCATCACTGTTATCAGATGTCGGCGGTCAGATTGCCTGATATCAACCTTGGACCCTAAACTCAGTACTGTCGCGTGCTCGCTTCATTCATGGCCAGTTTGCGTTTGTCTGAACACTTACTTGCAAAGAATCCATTGCAGTGTTGTTCTGAAGGCAACTCCTTATTCGTGGTCAGAGGCTTATGTGGCTCTTTTCGTTCAGTATCAGTGCTGTTCTTGAATTCTTTGTTTGGAACCAATACTATTGACTGGGTAATTATTGTTCAAAAGACTTGGATGTGAGTCAAAGAGAATCGAACAATAAGTCTCTTTGTCATTGAACATGTTCACAAACTACAATAAGCGATACTCAACATTAAGGACATACTTGAATCACAGGCTCATGAAGATAAAATGTCTACCTTCCCGAGTTCCATTCGTCTTATTTCAATTCTCATCCTCATTCCATTCCAATATACTTACTGCCAAAATGGCTCTCCAATCTACTTCCAAGATGTCCATAAACAGCATCCTCAACCCAGAACCCACTTCCAACCAACCCAAACTCACCAATACCTACTGGCCCGCCCTCAGAGACGCCCTCCTTCAAGATCCCTCTTCCTACAATAATCTCCATCTCGATTGCGGGATCTGTCTTGACAAAATGGCTGTCTTCCCGCACGAACACACTTTTCAGAACGACTTCACCCTCAAGACAATTTCCCATGGAGCACGAATCTTGCCCTGTGGTCATATGTTCGGCACCAGATGTGTTACAGCACATTTCTACAACCTCATGGACAACAACCAACCTATTGTCTGTCCCACATGTCGCATGAACCTACTTAGCCACAAAGACTGCGAACACGTGCATTACGGCCTGGCCATGCCCACCAGCATCTCAGAAATACGTATGTTTCCAGGCACAATTGCCGAAGGAGGCAAATTATCAGAACAATGCAGAGACTGTCAAATCTCGGATGCCCTATCGGGTATACAATTTCTGGCATCCATTCTTGTCCCTCCGCTAGACGATGGCGCTGTCTTTGTAAGTGCAGAGACGGCCACAGGGTACTGGTGGGATACGAAACCGGAGGGATATGTTGAGGAGGATATTGCGATTCGAGGTCCGTTGTTCAAAATTTGCCAGGTGGTTGAGATGACAATGAAGGCTAATGCTGGGAAGAGTTGGTGTTCTGGGAATCTTAGAGGGTTAGAGATTGCTGTTGGGGTTTGTCGAGAGCGGACGATTGAGGGCGATAGGGGACATCAGCCCGCTTGAGATGCAAGACCGATATATGAAAGACGACTTTGGAGTTGTTGCTGCATTGCTTGATAGACTGTTTCATTGTGCTTCAGGGACGAGGTTGGTCGAATTTTAGATACCTTTTGCGCAATTTATTCTCATAGTTCTATGATATTATCTTATCGTTTATAAAGCTTTTGAGGTTTCTACCAATATTCAAATGTTATTTTATTAATTTTGATCTCCTAGAAATGAGATTTGGTGAGCTCTGGTGAATATTCTGTGAGAGTGTTTGAGTTGACCTATTCACTTCATCAGTGGGATGCAGCTCTGCCGCACTTAATGCAAGTCGGAGCTCCTCCCGAACCAACCCCGAACCCCCGCAATACCTCTTATACACGCAATCAACCACTCCCCGTTCATCACCAACACCAACCAAACAACTCACAAAAAGCAAAATGTCACTCCCAATTCTCGACCATTTCGCCATCCTGGTCTCTTACCAAACCCTCCAAACTGTAACCCAAAACCTCTCCAAGTCTCTCCTCGTCATCGACGGCGGCGCCCACGCAGATGGCCTCACAGTCAACAAGCTAATCCACCTCGCTGACGGAACCTACCTCGAGTTCATCGCCTTCGTAGAAGGCGTAGACCCCGAAAAGCGCCGCGCTCACAGATGGGGAAATCTCGAAGAGGGCAAGATTGCTGATTGGGCGCATACGCTTCAAAGTGAAGCCGAGTACGCCGCTCTTCAGAAACGGGTCGCTGATGCGGGGAATGGAATCACCTACGGAAATCTCACTTCGCTTCAGAGACATAGACCTGATGGCGTGCTGATGAAGTGTCTCGTCTCAGTGGCGCTTGATCCAAACAGTAACAGAATTTTCCCCGGCACGATCCCGTTTTGGTGCGTTGACGAGACGGAGAGACATTTGCGATCGCCGTTTAAGGCGGAGGGTGGTGACGGGTTGCACGAGTATACCAAGCATCCTTCTCACGCAAAGGGTGTTTCACGAGTCACTGTTCTGCTGCCCGAGAAGGATATCGCTACGTACAAGCCTGTGTACGACGCTATTCACAATCAAAAGGCTGCGGATGGGGAGTGGCCGTACGATCTTCCTGCTGGTCCTAATGAGGGGAGTAACAAGGTTGTTTTATCGACGCTTGAGGGTGGGAATGGGAAGGCGGAGATTAAGCTGACTCTTTTGGGAACCAAGGATAGTCCTGAGTCTATTGAGCTTCTTCCAGGGTTGACTGTGGACTTTGAGCGTAAGGCATAGGATTGAGAATCATAGCACCTTGTTAAATGCCAATGATATACTTTGTCCAGATCGTGGACTATTGTCAATAAACAAAAATCTATTCAGACGCTGCTGTTGTGCAACTCTTTGTTGTAGACACTGACGATACCACCCGGTCAAGTACCCCAAGCGCCTTTCCCTCGTGCTTCAAAAGGGCGTGAGGTTCTGCGAAAAAAGGATCATCCAGCACATAATGCCATCGCATCTTCTCATCATCATCAGGAAGTCGAGTCATACAGAACCAATGGGAATGGGGTATTATATTAGATGTTGTATCATTACATACTCTCAACGCGACACGCCGCGAGAGAAAGCCACGTTTCTCCATCTCTCCAAGAAAAACACAATGTTCCTCCAGTATCCTTCTATGGTATCATTCAATGGTAAGCAATATTAATCCAGTAATTCTTTCCAATCCAATAAGCCCTCCCAACTTAGTGGTCGCGAATGACCTGTTGGACCTTAGGGTACACTCTGCACATCTCTTGATATAGCTCTGGGTGATCGCGCCACATGACCGCAGGGTCCCAACCAGCAGCAACAAAAATGGTCTCGATACCGCTGGAGATGGGGGTTGTGAAGATGTTTGCGATCTGGAAGCCGATGAGGAAGGAAAAGGCCAAGACGACGGCGGTATACTGCCCGTTGTTGTTGTAGGCAGGGTCGGTGAAGTACAGGTAGAGGTAGGCCAGAAGGGTACAGGCGTATGCAATGAAGAGGGCGCCAAAGGAAAGAACGGGTCCAATGAGACAGTCCTATACATGTTAGTAGTTAAAATGAAGATGAATACGGGTGTACTTACGTTGATCAAAGCGTCCATACCACGGTCCTTGATCATCTTCCATGTATCCTTGGCAGCCGCGAAGTATGCCTTTCCGTAGAGAGCAATGTGGCAGAAAGCGTAGCGGTTAAGGAACTCGACGGCCCATTCCAAAAGACCGAGAAGGCAGCTGACGCAGCAGAACAGGGCGTAACCAATCATGCTTCCATCCGCGGCCTCCTGGTTGCGAGCAGCATTGCAAATCTGGCGAAGGAATTGAACAATGGCAACCAACAAACTACCTAGAGCGATGGAACCGAAGCTGTATGTCAAGGCGCGCTTGGCGGAAGCTCGAGTGGCATCCTTGGGGAAGTTGTGAGGGTTAAAGTACCAAGAGCCGTATACACCAGCGATTGTGGTGTGGATCGTGTTCTTGATCCACTCGGAGAACCAGTACATGGCGAAGGTGATGAAGACGATGAGGCCGATGACCTTGCCCTGGCTACAACCACCATCGGCGCACGAGGGGTTATCGTTGGCGGGCTGGTATTTGATGTATATTCCGACAAGAGTGATTGAGTACCAAGCGGCAAAGGCCGTGGCAATAATGCCTCCGATCAAACTGGTGAGGTAAACATGGCCGTAGTTCTTGCTAACGTCGATGGCTGTCTTTAGCATGAGGGCCGAGAAGGGAATTCTTGAGATCCATGTCCAGAAGCAGAATGCCATAAACAGGCCAAAGATGAGGAAGACGATTCCAGCGGACCAATACTTGCGCCAAAGGTAGAAGATGGCGGTGCCAATAGCCCAACATACGTTGAGAATACCTGTGACCCAGATGAACTGCTTGGGAAAGAGTCGGGCCATCCAAACGTACGCATACGACAGGACAAAAGCGACCGCGAGAACGAACATGAACAGAATAACGGTACTCGTGTTGAGTGAGAAGTCATTGGGGTTGTTGTAGATTCCATCACCGGCATTGCCCTTGTTCGCAGAGTAACCCTGAAGGGCGAGACCAGAGACGACAACAAAGCCAGCAAACACAAGAATCAGGAGGATACCAGCCCAGAGATCATTGTATTTTGGTTTTGCGATCTTGAACTGCTGGTCGAAAGAACCCTTCTCATTGCCATTGTCATTGTAGCCCTGGGCGGGCATATACCCACCGCCATTCTGGGAAGGATCCTGTTGGTACGGCTGCTGCTGGTACGGTTGCTGTTGGTACTGTTGTTGCTGGAAAGCGGCGGGAGGAGGTTGAGGTTGATACTGCTGTTGATAACCGCCGTTATACTGCTGCTGGCCCCCGTTGTAATAGTTATCGGCTTCGCCCATGATGGCGGCGACTCGATGGAGCTATCGATGGGAAATTGGATGTTTTTTTCTGCGTCGCGATGGGTCTGGAGGATCAGCGCAGGGGTGTCGTACAATGCAAATGCCGGACCAAATCAATCGCGACCGGCAGTCGAGAAGGATGCGAAAAAGTGATTAATTGATGGATAGTTGATGGAGTTGATTAAATGTGCATCAAGAAATAAGGGGGAGATTTAAGTTGCAAACATCATGATCATTCGCGACACACAAGAAAAGCAGGCGGGGCCCTACAAGATTGCGACTGCCTCCAAGACCAGAAATCAAAGACATCACAGCAGCTTGGCTCGTTTCGATGAGGTCATTGAGGCGCCAGCTTGATCAACCTAAAGCGACAAGTGTAACGACATTAGGTTTAGCCAAGATCGTCTCGTCCAATCAGAATCTGGTAAGCCTGTAGTTCCAGGGCCTGAGCAGCTGAAGCGTGCTGGACAAGAATTGCTAAGAGCCGCTAAAGGCTTCGCAAAGTGCCGTTATGCCGAAATTGTTTCAAGGAAAGAACCTTTTATTACTGTTCACGGTGGTAAGCTTAAGTCTTGCCTGTATAATTCTGAAAGAAGCGGTCTCTTTGTTTCATGAAGGAGCACAGGCTTTTAAAACAGAGCTTTGTCCTGTGTTACTTGTAACGAATGCAGCTCGCCTAATGTCGAAATCATCAAATGAAGATCGTCATCACCGCGTCGCGACCGCGATAGTTCTGGGCGGTCATTCCAATACCTTATACCATCCGCTTGCGCCCAGTTGGACTGGTTCCAACGATTGATATAGTGCCTATTCAGCTTGGAAAGACGCGAATGATTCCACATTTATCATCGGTAGTGCCTGCAGAGAGCTTTCTTGAGCTGTCAGATGTTATTTGAGAGGTGAATTAGGTTGATTAGCTCTTGATGATTTAGCTCGGGTCTAGACTGAGCTCTCCACAACGCTCAAGGTGCAGTGTTTGTGCGGGATATCAGTCTCCTGTGCTTAGTAGGCCAGACTACCTAATCAACGCAAGTAAAGCGGTATAATGGATAGCATGTACATTGTGACTCCTTGCAGTAGATTAAAAATGCAGTGAAGAAACCGAAATAGGAACCGGTCCATACGCTGGATTCGGGAATACGAGAACGTCTTTCTCTGCTTATTCCCAGACCCGACCCAAATCTTCCTTCTGATTGGTTCTATTCATGCTCCCTACTGAAATAAACTCGTGTTTCCTTTGAACGGTCTGTTCGAGTGCATCTGCATGCAAAATGGTGGCAAGCTTACTCCGTACACTGCGATCGATGTCGATGTGCTCTGACGAAAACCAGGAGGTAACATGTCGTTGCGTTGACCACGCACGAGTGGTGTGAGATTGAGGCTCTCATGCCACATACTGCGCCGCACTCAACAACCTCACTTTACTCTCGGCGACACCCAAGCATAGACGTCCATCAAAGGTCCTTTTGAACACTCAAACCAATAGAACACATTTCACAAAGAGGAAGCTATTTAAGCTACCCCGAACATTGAGTCTATCGGCCACAAGCCTGGTCCCTCACTTGATGCAAGCCTCTGCGGGAAGATCTTCCGGTCTATCGCGATCCTAGCTCGAGGGGATATCTGCAACGCATTACACAACTCCATCGCCAAAGAGTTTGTCATGTCAACGGTTGGTGAGACAAGTTGGCTGTAGCTCCAGTGGGGAACAAGGTAAGCAATTAAGATTGTCGAACCATGGGGACGGAGAAAGACCCTTTCGAGCTTGGTTTGTATGGGGACTAATAATATGATATGCAGGTTGGTTCAACATGTTACATGCCCATCTGTTGCTACGACGATCCTATTCGTGCTTGACTTAGGGGATGAGTACAGAGTACTATCGCGAGTAATATCCGTACCATCGCACCGGAACATCTTGAGTCAACCCGTTACTTTCTCGGCCCGTAATCGCTAACGCTCGCTCCAGCGAGGGGAAATGATAAATCTCAAGCGGAGAAGAAGAACTTGTACATAATGGAAACTCAAAGGACCCAATCTCGACTCTGGAAGCAAACCAGGTTCTCCTCAAAAATGTCCCCAAGGTATGCTTATTTTGATATCTGTACGTAACTGTTTACCAGGGATCTTTGTCATTTTCATCCCCGGTCTTCAGATCCATTTTATTCCCAGGTTCTCTATCATTTCTCGTGGTCGGTGCACTCCGATAATGGAGGATACATGACTGCATTCAAAGAGTCACAGATGTTCGGAGAATCGAGGTTGTCGTCGGCAAAAAGCGCGACTGCGCGCAAAAGAGCCGCGATGCTTGGCAAACGTCCCCCTACTAGTTTCCTGTTACCCTTGCACTGCAATATCGAAATGACCCGAGTACATAAACTTGATGAACAGCTGGTGCGAAGCATGTACCAAATCAGGCCATCGGTCAGCATTAGAAGGCTGCATAGAACAAATCGAAGATGCGGCAGCGTGCAGAATCAAGCCACTACTGCAAAAATTCTGCTCTGATCCTTTGATCTAATTGGTCCTGTTAATTCTCGCAGCGGACAAGCCGTGGCAAGGATTTTCTCTTCAGTGGCGCGTTGGAGAAGAAAAAAAGGGACCCCTGACGTCTGGAATTGAATTTTTCTGGCGCTGTCAAGTAAACGCGCAGGGGGTCATTTTTTAGTGTGGCGGCCGGGAACCTAAATCGGCAACGAGCCGGAAACTACAGCAGCTAAAATCTCGCGATATTTCGCTGTCGGAAGGGGATTGAAAGGGAATTGTTGCATCTCAATTGGGCTGTGTAGTCTGATTTGTACTCGAAAGAGGAAGTTGGAGAAATATGTTTATGCAGATGATCGAGGTAGAAGTGATCATCGTCTGTAGACAAGCAGAGAAAAAAACTGCATTTCGGTCGCTCATCACCGGGAGGCGAAAAATAGTACCAGTAAATCCATTGAGATGGGAGTAATTAGAGCCACTCACACTAGAGACTGACTTATCTTGAAATCTCTCAGGTCTGAGTCTGGCCTGTTCCGATATCGAAATTTTTCGTAATGGGCCCATTCAATCTATTCCCGATCCCTTCCCTTGCAAGCCTTGCCCGTATCCATAAGCCATCCCCGTTGACATTTCAATTTTTTTACATAACAAGCCCACTTGGCCTCGGTGTTTCTCTCGCTTGGTTTTGGTTTCTCACAGACACAGCACATCACATCATTCATCTGTCTCTCTCTTTTTTCTTCTCTCTCCCCTCATCTAATCTTTCTCGTCTCTTGTGTGTCACGTATCATCAGCCTCACATCTGGATATATATAAAATATACTACTACTCTTTGTAGTATATACAGAGTACAAACTACACTAGCGCCAAAATGTTTGACACTTCATCGGCGGACGAAAAGTCCCCTCGTGTGAGCAACGAGAAGAAGAACAACAAGAACGACAAGGAGGATGTCGAGACTGGCGAGGCTGGCCTTGACCGGGCCATGACCTCTCGTCACTTGCAGTTCATCGCCATTGGCGGTACCATTGGAACTGGTCTCTTCCTTGGTGTCGGACCAGCTCTCGTCAAGGCTGGTCCTGTCTCTCTGCTCGTCGCCTTTGCCTTTATGGGCTCAGTTGTTTACTCGGTCATGGTCAGTCTGGGAGAGATGGCCGCCTACATCCCCATCGCCGGTTCATTTACTTCCTACGCTGCTCGTTTCGTCGATCCTACCTTGGGTTTCGCCATGGGATGGCTGTACTGGTTCAGTTGGTCAATTACCTTTGCTCTCGAGCTCGTCGCCGCCGGAATCATCATTCAGTACTGGGATTCCAGCCTCAGCATCGCCATCTGGATCAGCGTTTTCTGGGCTCTCTTCACTGGTCTCAACTTTGTCCCCGTACGTATTTTCGGCGAGATTGAGATGTGGTTCTCCATGATCAAGGTCGTTACCATCATCGGCTTCATCATCTTCTCCATCTGCATCAACGCTGGTGTCGGTGACGAGGGCTACATTGGCTTCAAGTACTGGAACGACCCCGGCGTTGCCAACGCCTACATGGTCGAGGGTGCCACTGGAAAGTTCGTCGGTTTCTGGGCTGTTCTTGTTACCGCTGGTTTCTCTTTCCAGGGAACTGAGCTCGTCGGTGTCGGAGCTGGTGAGACTGCCAACCCCCGCAAGGCCATTCCCGAGGCCATCCGCTGGACTTTCTGGGGAATTTTCAGCCTTTTCATGGCCACCATTTTCTTCGTTGGTATCAACGTGCCCTCCAACGACGAGCGCCTCGACAGCGGTGCTCAGGATGCTTCTGCCTCTCCGCTCGTCCTTGTTGCCACCCGCGCTGGTGTCAAGGTCCTCCCTGACATCATCAACGCTGTTCTCCTCTCCGCCATTCTCACAGCTGCCAACTCCAACGTCTACTCCAGTAGCCGAATCATGGTCGCTCTCGCTGAGGATGGTCTTGCCCCCGCTTTCATGAAGCGCACCAACAAGTACGGCACTCCTTACTTCGCTGTCATGTCTTGCTCCGTCATGGGTCTGATTGCCTACATCAATCTCTCCTCCAACGGAGTTCAGGTTTTCAACTGGCTTCTCAACGTCAGTTCCACCTCGTGCTTCATCACCTGGGTTCTGATCAACGTCTGCCACATCCGTTTCCAGAAGATCATGGCCGCGCAGGGCATCCCTCGTGATGAGCTTCCCTACAAGGCCCCTCTTCAACCCTATCTGTCGTACTACGGCGCCTTCTTCGTAGCCCTCATCACCATCACCTGTGGTTTCACCGTCTTCATCGAGTGGAGCACAGCCGATTTCTTCTCCAACTACATCAGCTTGATGCTTTTCGCCGCACTCTACGTTGGCCACAAGCTCATCTGCCGAACCAAGGTTGTGCCTTTGCTTGAGGTCGATCTGAGCAAGGGACGAGAGCAGATGTAAGACGATGAATCGGTTCGGGAGTTTTGGGTTGTTGTTTTTTTTTAATGAAAGTGTAGCAAAAAGTTCTTGTATCTTTTTTTGGCGAATAGCAGTGTAATAGTTGTATAATGAGACGTATGATGATACCCTGAAAACTTGTCTTGTCTTCTCGTACGTGAAGTCGAATATTCGTCAACGTAAAGTCGTATCGTTTGGATCGTCGCCAGGATGAAGGAAAATAAACATCCCAATAGTAGTAGAAACGAAGAACAAAACGAAGCCCAGGGGAAGGGGGCAGGGTCATTTAATATGGCAGAGCGTCAGCTCACCGCGACATACGATGAATTTATTTTACGTCAAGCGGCGGATGGGCCGTGGGATGGTACCACGATTTAGGGAGTTCTCCCGCATAAAGCATCAAATTATTTGGTAATTTTTTGTTAGCAGCATGTCAAGACATGGCAAAGGGCGTTGTGTTTTGACATGATGGGGCCCAGCGAGAAATGACAAGACATGACAAAGGGCGTCTTTTGTGTGGGTCTTTTTCGCTCTTTATCTTATCTTTTGACAAGACATTGTCAAGAATGACACGAGGAGCGGGGCCGGATTAACATGGTCTTCTATGGTTATAATTAGAGTCTTAATGGTTCAGTTGTGCCCATGTTCCGTTGCGGAAAATTGGTGTTTGTTTACCAGGGACTGCCTGTTGAATTGAGCCGCTGTCGCGCATCAACCTGTAGATCGCCCGGAATACAACTCCGTACAGTACTAGGTCAAGTTACCCGGCTGCCTTGCCAGTACCGAATTGCTGTGTAAATGACAGATTGATGATATTTCGCCTTGAATACAGACATGCACATAGAGTAATCTCATTGACTCTGTAGTCAGTACACCTGTCATTGACTTTGTCACTGTGGCTTGGGCTACCGATCGAAACGTTGCGCAACGTGCCTCTTTACCCGGCTTCAGGGAACAGCAAAAAGAAAAATGATTCACAAGATCGCTGGAACCCTACCAAAGCTTACCGTATGACATATTCTTGCTCGGTGAAGCAATGAGGTTTCGCGCAACAGACCAGTGATAATGGCTGAAAATCTTTGCTCGAGGTCTAGAAGACGCCATTGGTCTTTAGAGGCTCTTCGAAAATGTGGCTGACGTCGTTCGCCAAGCGGTAAGCTTCTTTGGATGGAAAATGGAACACCATCAATGCCAGGGCAGACATGCAGCACACCCACGTTCAAAATACAACCCTCCTCAAGTCCTTCTCTACTCCTCGGGGGGGAAAGAAAAACACAAGGCTCGACCCCACCAAATTTTGGTGGTATAGTACCTTATCGAGTCTTGTATTTTATTTCCCCCCCTAGCTACTGTACTGGTGAGAATCATCAACAGTTGCAGTACTAATTAACATCCGCGTCATCTTTACTCAACTCCCCGCCCGCAAGACATGGGAAGAAACCCACAATCCCCCTCCCCCTCCAGAGCCAAGAATGTCTCGCCCCGAAACAAGCTCACCACCAGACCCTCTAATTCGCCAGCCCTCCAAGAAACAGACTCCCCGAGCGTCATGCACGAGAATCAATAGGGCAATGCGCGACGGTGGCGGCGATGGTCCGGTCGGGTCGTCGGCGCCAATCAGAGAAAAGTCCACGGGGAGAATCGCGATGCTCCGGGCTCAAAAGTCTTGTGATTTGTGGTTAAAAAGGAAATGATGAGTTGGCAAAGTTTGTGCTTTACGAGATGGGACTTTTGTGAAGTCTGGTGGCAAGAATTAGGAGAAAAGACCATCTTGAGGTGATGGCTTCCAGTAACGGGGAGAACAGTTGACAACGTTCTGCCCTGCGAGATCCGAAAGAATGTGACGGTTCCCACATGTTCTCGCGTGAGAAGTAACCAAAATAGTCCCCAAACTTAATTAATCCCGCAATTGACATGTAGGTGACTTGATTGTGAGGGGACCATTGCAGTTTGGATGGCTGGGATTAGCACATTGTGCATGGCGTTGCTCTATAGAGCCGTATTGCCTGCTCTGAATTTTACCGGTTTGTTTTTACTTGAGGAAGAGAAACATAATCAACGTGAACTGTAAACACTTGATCCGGGATTGCTTTACTCTGGCTGTATCTGATTCGAGTTGTCGTAACTTCAAACTTGATGTACAATTGAGATTAGGATTACCCTACAACGGTCCTGAGCAACGGCTCCGATTGGCGCTCCACCATTTTGGCAGGGGTGCTGTAGCGACCAGAAGAATGTTTCTAGCACGTGAAAGTGGCCCAGCTGTTTGGTTAAAAAGTCCCTTTGTGTTTCGATCGACAGGGATACAAATTCTTCAAGATGCTGTATACGAGATTGATAGTGACATCCTTGAGCAGAAGTAATACTGTCATTTGCAAGTCACAATATTAGAGAAACAATGGCATCAACATCTCAATTCACCTTGTTGACACTTCTCCAGAACCATGATGGAGTCGTTCCCCTCTCCCCCTCCCCCTCCAGGTCCCAAAATTGGCGGGCAGCTATGCCTGAAAAGTCCCTAGATCTGGCGGTATAGCTCCGCCTCAGCCCAATCATTGACTTTCAATTCTTCGTGGGGGGTCATGTCAATTGGCACCGCCCTGACGGTGATGTACAGTTGTTGTAGATAAAAAGGGAATGTCTTCTTCTATTTGTCCTAGTTTTACATATTTCTTCTCTCTATTCACAAGGCCGATACCCTCTGCACCTTCAGTGTTTCCATTGTGTCATTTTCTTGAGGTTAGAGCTTGTATCTTGCTGCACAGACGCCTCTACCTTATTTGACCCCGCGAGACCCTCAAAATACGGAAACTTGAGGCCAACTCGTTTTACAATACGACAAAAAACTGTCGTTTATTGCTCCATTCACCCTCGGCTTGACTCTCCAAAATTAGTCCTTTCCGAGCCCCCAGAAAAGGATTCATCCACTCCGCCTTCGTACCTAATCAGCCGCGTACGGTACCTAATAATTATTGTTGGGGACTGCCCCGGCTCTGCCTGGAATATTACCGGACCCGTCACCGACATCTCCTCCTAGTCTCGTCTCGACCTCTGCAGACTGGTCGCGTGACCCACCCACCGCTCTTGCCATCTTTATCTTTAAACCGACTCATTCGCATTCTCTCCTCTTCCATTGAGATCCTTCCCCTCTCTCATTCTTTCACTTTTCATTCACATCTGGCATCATGACGATTATTGATGTCAACAAGGATCTTGCTGCTCTCTTTGAGCAGCAGGCCTCGGCCACCCCTGATGCTGTGGCTCTTGAGGATGAGAACAGATCCCTCACATACGCAGAGCTCGACAGAGAAACCTGGGCTCTAGCTGAGCGATTACGTGACTACGGTGTTGGTCGCGATGATTTGGTTGGTGTTCTCATGGGTAGAAGTGCCGACTACGTTATCGCCGCTCTGGCTACCCTCCGAGCTGGTGGTGCCTTTTTGGTCCTCGAGGTCGCTTACCCTCCCGGCCTGCTACGAGATGTTATCGAAGATGCGAAGCCAACTGTCATTCTCACTCAAGTTGAGCACTCCAAAAACCTCACATCTGAAACTCCCGTCATTGTTGTCGACAGCCCCGACAAGCAGGAGCGTGGAGAGTCTTCACCCCATTTGACCGAGAGACGGTCACTTCCCGAAGATGATGATGTTGAGCGATTGCTCTTTGTCGCCTACTCCTCTGGTACCACTGGTAAGCCCAAGGGTATCATGAACCCCCACAGAGCCGCAATTCGCTCCTACGACTTGAGATTCGCCGTCAGCGACCTCAAGCCCGGTGACAGAGTGGCTTGCAATGTTTTCTTCATTTGGGAGATGCTCCGACCTCTTATTCGAGGTGCCACCACTGTTGCCATCCCCGATCACGCCAGTTACGACCCTGCTGCTCTTGTTGAGCTTCTTTCCTCCAAGCGCATCACCGATACCCTCATGACCCCCACACTATTGGCCACAGTTCTTTCTCGACACCCCAAGCTCGGTCAGCAGCTCCCTGACCTCCGCTCACTCTGGCTGAATGGCGAGGTCGTTACTACTGACCTTGTTCGCCGTGCCATGGATGCTCTCCCCGAGACACGTCTCCTCAACGTCTACAGCGCCTGCGAGACCCATGAGGTTGCTGTTGGCGACATCAAGACTTTCGTCGATTTCGAGACCCGAGTGTGCCCTGTAGGTCAACTCACAGACCCTGAACACACCTACGTTCTCGATGAAGCTGGCAACAGAGTCAACCCTGGCGTGAGCGGCGAGCTCTACGTCGGCGGTAACCTTCTGGCCCGAGGATATCTTAACCTGCCCGAAACTACGGCCAAGGCTTTCCAAATGGACCCCTTCGCTGGAGAGAAGGACGCGCGCATGTATCGCACTGGCGATTTGGCTCGCATTCTCGACAACGGGCTTTTGGAGATTACTGGCCGAGTTGGTGGTATGATCAAGACTCGTGGCTACACTGTCCAGCCTGGTGCTGTCGAGAGTGCCATTCGAAAGCATCTTGCTGTCCGCGATTGTGCGGTTGTAGCTCACGGCGAAGGCCTGGAGCGACAAATCGTTGCCTACATCGTCCGTGAGCAGGGCGAATCTCGCGACCGAACCATTCCTCTTATCGACGAGTACGGATACAGCCCCGTTGCTCGACGTGCTCTCACCGACCACCTTGCTCACTACATGATTCCCTCTGTCTGGGTTGAGGTGGATGAGCTACCCACACATGGAGTTTCCGGCAAGACAGACCTCAAGGCTCTTCCCGCACCACCGTCTCCACGATCGCCTAGACCTACCCCCAAGAAGGAGCAAAACATCAAGGTCAAGACGGAGACTGTCATTCAGCTGTGGGCTGCTTCGCTTAACATGCCCGCCAATGTCATCACACCAAAGCACGACTTCTTCGATCTTGGCGGTCACTCTTTGGCTCTTGCTGATCTTGCTGGACGTCTCACAAAGACCTTTGGTTTCCCTGTTCCTCTGGCTCCTCTTGCCGGAAACCCTACCCTGGAAGGCCATGTTGCAGCCATCAAGGCAGCACGCGATGGTCACACCGCCGCCGTGCAGGCTGACCTGCCAGCCGTTCTTCGCGCAGACTCCGTTCTGCCTGAAGACATTCAGGGTAACGGCACTCCTATGCGTGCTCTCAGAGATGCCGAGACCATCCTTCTTACCGGTGTTACTGGTTACCTAGGTGCTTTCCTTCTCAAGAAGCTGGTCGACTCTACCGACGCACAGATTATCTGTCTTGTGCGATTCCCCGAGCCCGTGGAAGACTGTGCACCTGCCGGTATGGCTCGTATCCGAAAGAACTTGATCGATCTTGGGCTTTGGGAGGATTACCTCCTGGAGCGCATTGAGATCTTGCCCGGTACTCTTACCAGAAAGCGTCTGGGTCTTTCTCCCGACGTTTTCGACGAGCTGTCCACTCGTGTTCAGGTCATTGTCCACTCTGCTGCTACCGTCAACTTGGTCTACCCCTACGCCGCCCTCCGAAACGCCAACGTCAACGGCACTCGAGAAATTCTTCGTCTTGCTGGCCGCAGCGGTGCTACTGTCCACCATGTCTCTACCAACGGTGTGCTTCCACCTTCCCGCACTGGTTGGTGTGAGAACACTGTCATCGATGTTGATGACGTCCCTACCAAGTTGCTTGATGGTTACGGCCAGACCAAGTGGGTTGCTGAGAAGCTTGTCGACGAGGCCAGCCGCCGAGGCATTCCTGTGCGAGTCTACCGTCCTGGTACCATCAGCGGCCACAGTGTATCTGGTTCAACCAACGCCTGGGATTTGATCAATGCTATTGTCGTGGAGTCACTTCAGCTCGGACGCGCTCCTGATGTCGAGGGCTGGTATGTTGAGATGACTCCTGTTGACTTTGTCAGTGACGCTATTGTCACTCTCGCAAACCACACCGACGACACCGAGCAAACTCTCTACCATCTTGGTGACCCCGCTCCTGTTGATTCCAAGGACCTGTTTGCCTCTTTGGCCAAGCTGGGCTACTCTACTGAGCCTCTGGCTTGGGACGATTGGGTTGCCCTTTGGTGGGAGAAGCGAGGCAACAAGAGGACCGGCGATGACCCCTTTACCGTCGACATTCTCCGAGGTGGTATGCCTAGTGTCGAGGTTCTCAAGTCGGTCATTGTGCTCAAGGATGGCAAAACACAGCCTACGCTTGACAAGTACAACGTCCCTCGCCCCAAGATGAACGACGGTCTTCTCGAGATCTATATGCGACACTTCTATGCTCGTGGTTGGTTGTCTCGACCTCCTCGACGGGATCAGGTCAACGGCTGTGCCAAGAAGGTGCGCAAGGGTCGCCTGGCAGGCAAGGTTGCGGTGGTGACTGGCGCTTCTTCTGGAATTGGCGCCGCAGTGGCAGCTGGCCTTGCCAAGGAGGGCGCCCATGTGGCCGTGGCGGCTCGACGGGCCGATGCTTTGGAAGGCGTCAAGAAGAAGATTAGCGTCTACGGTGGTAAGGTCTTGATCCACCCGACCGATGTCACAAAGAGGGACCAGGTGGAGTCCCTGATGAAGGAGGCAAGCGAGCAGCTTGGTCCTGTCGATATCCTGGTCAGCTGCGCGGGCGTCATGTACTTTACCATGATGGCCAACAACCAGACGGATGAGTGGGAGCGCACAGTCGATGTCAACTGCAAGGGCCTTTTGAACGCCTTGTCATCAACAGTCCCGGGCATGTTGTCCCGTGGAGCTGGACACATTGTGGCCATTTCTTCCGATGCTGGACGCAAGGTGTTCCCTGGTCTGGGCGTTTACTCTGCCAGCAAGTTCTTTGTTGAGGCAACACTTCAGGCTCTGCGTCTCGAGACAGCGGGTTCTGGTCTCAGGGTCACAGCTGTGCAGCCCGGAAATGTGGCCACAGACCTGTTGGGCATGTCGACTGACCAGGAGGCTCTCAAGAAGTACGGTGAGCCTACAGGCGCCGAGGTTCTCAAGCCCGAGGAGGTGGCCAGCGCTATCGTGTACGCTGTGTGTCAACCCCCTCACGTCGCTGTCAACGAGGTTCTTATTGAGCCTCGTGATGAGCCCATCTAGATCATGCATGCATGTATGCGGCGTGAGTTTATTACATCAAAACTTTATCTGTATCTAGATATCCGGCCTCTTAGTGGCTGATTGTTCTGTTTGACGTTTGTTTGACGATGGGATTATGATGACGATGTAGCGACCGATGCATTTGCTCAAGGTTGGATGGGATTGGAGATTATGTGCTTGTACGTTTCGATATGGGATGCACACATATGCATTGTAATAGTTTTTCGAGAAGCATTGAGGATGAAAAGAGCTTTTAGCAGCATAATGAATTTACGGAGAATTGTTACATCTAAGATTTGACTCTTGAACTGTATCGTGATGCGATGGTGAAAGCCGAGAATAAATTAAGTGCCAAGATGAGATGATCATGGATGGTTTACACGGTTATCTGCCGTTTTCCGAGGATAACCAGGGACGAACTGACAGTGGAATAATACAACGAATGATATTTTTACCATGAATGCATGCTTGCATGCGTGCACGAGCGAGGGAGAGGAGATTATGCCCTGCCTTGGCCGCATATCATCCTGAAACACGGACAGCTGTTGTTTTGTCGGAGACGAGTTTCGAGTTTTGAAGGGTGACAGGGGTGATAGTTTTTCCATGGATGAAAATCGTTTGTTCAGAGAGGGACACAGGGGTGGTGCAGGGATGTAGCGGGTAGGATTTTTGATGGTTTATGCTTACAGAGAGAGTTAGTTCACGATACCGTCAATGATCATGATGACAGTTGAATAGTAGAGATAGAGTTTATTGTTAAATGGTTGATTAGTAGTTGGATAGAGTTTAAAGGTTAGTAGTTATGGTTATACCCAAGATCGGATCGAAGCAATATCGCAAGCGAATCGCTTAAACGGAAGAATCCTTCCCATCTCTATATTTAATTAATTAAATCTCGGCGGACAGTTGTACCATTCCTTCTCCAGTCTTTCCTTTTCTTTTCCCCCCTCTCTTGCTCTTGTCAGTCTGTCTTGAGGCTCAAACATCAACCTTATAAGTTCCACCAATCAAAAGTCTGCCCCTTGCGCTGGCTCCAAACTTGACAGGGGCTAACTTGCTGTACCTGCAGCGGTAGAAAGGTGGGGGGACGACAACAACGCCGGACGAATCTTCTTTGTTTGGTTCGTGGTGCGAGCTTCGAATTCCGGTGAAGTCGGGGCTTGGCAACGGTGCATTTACAAGGTTTCTTTTTGACGTTTGGAAACAGATGGTATGGGATGGTTTGATGGGCAAAACAGTGTTTATATCGTGGATGCTACTATACAATGAGTGAACATGCAATGAATGAATATGACTATCAAGATAGAATAATTGATGGTGATGGCTTCAGAATTCATAGATCATGATGTCCGTCTCTCGGCCGGCGCTTGTTTATCCTAGTATCCGTGTATAAACTCCTTCTATTGCCGCCGTCGAGAAGTGGTCCTCGGCCCCTCAGACAAGGGTCTCATCAACGAGATTGACTACGGAGCGAACAAGGCCCAGGCTTTGGCCCACCGCCTCGCTTGAGTCCGCCGAGAAGGTAGTATCAGATCCTCCTATCCTCCTCTCCTCTAAACCCTGTCTCTCAGAACCAGTTCTCAAGTATATATCGACTTTTCCCATTCTCTTTTGTAGCATTTCTCTTCTTCTCTCTCAGCCTCTATTCTTTCACGGACCTCGAAGGACCAGATTCGACATTCTTTTTTCACTACATTTTCCACTCTCTTTCAATCTATCACTTTCGTTTCGAGCCTTGACGGCCGTTATATTTTTACTCACTCTTTATATACAAATTATCTGGTCCTAGAGACTCTCCACGAAAAACAAAACAAACAACTATTCAGTTTTACTTTTTATCTACAACAACTACCGCAAAAATGAAGAACGCCGCCGGTATCCTTGCTTTCCTTCCCCTTGTCGCCGCCCACGGCTTCATCAAGTCCCCTGCTCCTCGTATGCCCGGTGATGCCTTCAAGGCCGCCTGCGGTGAGCAGCCCTTCTACCAGCAGAGCTCCGACATCAACGGCAACGTCCAGGGCATCAAGCAGGTCGTTCCCCAGGACCTTGACGCCTCCAAGTGCAACCTCTGGCTCTGCAAGGGTTTCCAGTTCGACGACAACAAGGAGAACGTCCAGAGCTTCAAGCTTGGCGAGAAGATCCCCTTTGAGATCAACATTGCCGCTCCCCACACCGGCTACGCCAACGTCTCTGTTGTCAAGACCTCTTCTGACACCATGATCGGCACTCCTCTCATTGAGTTCGAGAACTACGCTTCCAACGCTGGTACCGACAAGAACAACACTGCCTTCAGCGTCACCCTCCCCGAGAGCCTCGGCGGTGACTGCACCAAGGCTGGTGACTGTGTTCTCCAGTGGTTCTGGGACGCTCCCGATATCGACCAGACCTACGAGGCCTGTGTCGATTTCACCGTCGGCGCTGGCTCCGGCTCCGGCTCCGCTCCCGCCCCTGCCCCCAGCGCTTCCGCCCCCGCTGCCAGCTCCGGCGCCGCGGCCCCCGCTACTTCCCCCCCCCCCGC